>JAKUCV010000461.1:9037-21538 GCA_028386065.3 Turnera subulata | reverse complement strand
TAGGGATGGCAATTTTTCCGGGTCTACCCGATACCCACCCGAGACCCGTTTGTATGGGTAGGGTATTACCCGACTTTGACTGGGTAAAAAGAGGGTAGGGTAATACCCGGACCCGAGTTGACCGGGTCTGGGTAGGGTCTGGGTATGGGTACGGGTCTAGGTTCTACCCTACCCGTTAGACCCGACCCATTATAATACCCTAAAATCTATTATCCTTCTAGAAAAAATAAAGCTAACTTTCTTTTTTTTAATTCTCTTCACACTCGCTTTTTTGGGCGGCACGACAGCACTCTACAGTTGAAGCATCTCTCTCAATTCTCAAATTGTTTCTTCCTCCTAATCCATTGGTGGTAACCGGTAACTGGTAAGAAATCAAAATTAATTATTTCTTTATTTCTAATTGCTCTCCCTGCACGTTTTTTTCTATTAGTTTTTTTGGGTAATCGATATCTTTTTATTGAAAAAGTAACCTGCACTTGTTTATAGTGTTGATTGAATACTCAGACTAGTTGAATTAGTATTTGTAAAAAGTAAATATACTAGTTGTCATTTGTGGCGCCAGTGACTTGTAATTTTCATTCATGTGATGGCTTAGGAACTTAACACCTGTGCTCGTTCAAAAAAAAAGAAAATACCTATGCTTGTTGGGATCCTGATGAAGAAGAGGACAAAGTTTAATGCTTGTTTTTTGGATTTTAAGTTTTAGTTGTGAATTGTTACAGGCACTTTAAATTTTTGGTCTTGCTTTTTTATTTTTAAAATTCTTTTGCTTCAACCTTCAACATATTTCATGGATTATTTATTAATTGGATTATTTTATTGGGTTTTTAATTTTTCCCCTTTTTATATAAATCTTAATTTTTACTTAACGGGTATAACGGGTATACCCTTACCCAGACCCGAATTACCCGTTGGGCAAAAAAATAAAATTTTATCCTACCCGATCTATAATCAGTCTATGTTTTACCCTACCCGGTTTAATTAAGGGTCCGGGTCCGGGTAACACTTACCCTACCCGACCCTACCCAATTGCCATCCCTACTTATAGATGTATCCTCATTTCAGGAACTGTTGCAAACAAGACTGACATTACCTTGTACATCTTCAAGCCGTTCTCCTTGTGGGACTTCACTTCATTTGTGCCACTGTTTTGATTTTCTTGCAACTCTGGCTCAAATCCTCCTTCAATGGCTTCCCACAATCTTCAGCATGTAGATATATCTTCATTTTCACTGCCCATTTGTTTGAGCCAATGAATTTTCACATAAGAAGACTGCTTGATTTGAAATTTTTTGCAGACACTTTAGGTTGGTGTTTAGGTGCTTTAGGTGCTTTGGTATTTTCTTACTAACCTCTCAAGTCCCTCAAGAATATTAAGCGCTCCGCTACCACTTTGTTGATTTTTTTTAAGGAGGAGGAGGAGAAGACATGACATATTAGGATGGAGTTCATATCTGGGATATAATCCACTATAGGAATCAAATCCACCGTGGTGAATCAAATCCATTTTCTTCCATCAATAAATTACATATTTATAAGCATAAACTGTAACAGCCCGGGTAAAATTTGGATTTTTACCGGGACTGTTAAAGTCGTTATACAGTGATTTACCGAATGAATTAATCTTGGGTAATTAATTCAAGGTAATTCGGGAGTCGTTTTTTGAAACCGAGGGTTTTCCCGCGCTCGTGATTTTTCCATGGATTTTTCGGAACTAAGTTGGTATTTTTCGGGTTTCGGAATTTCTCGGAAAATCACACCGGAAAATAGCTAAGGAGGTATCGGTTATTTTCTGGTCCGGATCGGACTCGCCCGTAATATGGACGATTTGCATTATTGCTCACATGCTTAATAGTAAAAAAAACAAAAAAAAAACAAAACAGATTAAAAGAGAAGCCGGTGGAGAGGAGGAGAGGAGAAGAAAAAAAAAAAAGGAAAAAAAGAAGCTGAAGAAAAAAAAGAGAGAAAGAATTTGAGTGAAAGAAAAAAAAAAGAGAAGAGAAGAAAAGAAATAGAACCGGGAAGAGGAAAAAAAACAGGAGGAGGAGGGGCTGCCGCCGCCATCCACCTGCAACCACCTCGCCGCCTCTACTCTCGCTTACCGCTGCTGACAGCCTCACGACGCCGGTGCAGCCGTCGCGCCTCGCCTCGCGTCTCGCCGTCGCGCCAAGCCAGCAACACAGCCGGCCGGACGAGACGACCCGACAAAGCGACCCGCTTCCCCATCAGCCGCAACGACCGCCGCACCAGCAGCCACGACGACGGCTTCCTCGCACCGAGCTCGCGATGCCGTTCCCTGCTCGTGTCGCCGCCCGTCGCTGCCGTTCTGTGCCGTCGCCGCCACTGCAAGTTTAGGTGAGGAAGATGACCCGGTTAGGATGGGTCACGGGCGGGTCGACCCGGATGTGATGACCCGACGGATCGTGGGTTGCATCCGTGGGCTAGTGGGTTGGGTTATGTGTTTGGGCTGTGTTTGTTGGGGTTTTGCTGCTGGGCTTGGGCTGTGTGGTGTTGGGCCGGGCTGGGCTGCAACCTTAGTCTGGACTGACACTATTCATGGCCCAGTCCGTTTAACTAATTAAAAAAACAATTTATATATATATATATCTATTTTTACATAATCTGAAATATAAATTTTGAAAAAAAATTATGTATTTATTTTGAGTAAATTACTGCCAATTTAATTCTGGAAATTTCAGGAAAATATAAATATATTTACTTCGATAAATAATTGAGTTATGTTTGGAAAAACTAATATTACTTGGAAAATATATATATCATGAAATTAATTTCTGGAAATTTAATATGAATATTATTTAGTCTGGAAAATTATGATTTTGGCATATGTATATAAATATGTATTTTGTAAATTCAAGTTAATTATATTTTTTGTTGGAAAATATTATTATTATATATATTTAGAAAAAGATAAATACTATATAGATATTTTCTGAAAATTATAAATAGGTTATTATTTTTCTGGAAAATTATAGTAATTATTATTTTGGATAATTATAGTTATTTTATGAAATTATTTTGAAAAAAAATTTTAATTAAAATATGGTACCGAAATTATATTCGGATATACGTATGGTTAAATATTTTCGATAAATGGAAATAATAACAGATAAGAACCGGGATGGGTGTATATCGTAATGTTGGCATCATAGTATACCGATTATGTGCATTTATGTGTATGTATGATTTTGTTGTATAGGTTTGGATATCGGGCAGTTTCCCGAGGAGCCGGCGTCGTACCGGTCATTATTTTCGGAGTTGAGTAATCGGCCAAGGTGAGGATGGATAACCCTTGATATGTGCCCGTAATGCTGTATGTGTAACTTGGTGCTTGATTGACCCACTGAAATGATTGTTGACCGTTACTTGATTGTTGTGGAAATGTTGTTGCTGTTCTTGGTTCGTTATGCTATTGATTTGTGGAATCTGTGCTGAGAATAATGTTGATCCGTCAATTGTGTCTAATTAGTGATACGAGATTTTAGATTGGACGAGTCTGTGAAATAATTTGGAATAATGAAAAAGAGATAATTGATGAAAGAATAAAGGAAATGGGACTGTGCTATTAGGTCGTGTGGATATTGTGATGAACTGTTAATTGTGAATAACTGGCGCTATATGTATTGTTGATGGATGTTTGGTAATATGGAATTATGTTGGTTATTGGCTGCTATGGTTACGGTTGTTGCTGTTGCTACGATATTGAGTTGCTTGATTGAACCGCTGTTTGGCTGTTATTGGTTTATTGGATATTGTGTTGTGATTGATGTCGGACTACGAGTAAATGATGTTATGAAACTGTTGAAGGATTTGTCTGTTGTGTAACTTGAGCTGATAGGAATTAGATAATTGTTTAGCTGTTATGGATATTGTGATTGTTGGCAGTAGACAGTGTTGTGTTGAATAATTGGAATAAACTATTGACTGTGGATAATTGAGAAATGGAAAGTAGAAATTGGAATTGGAATTGATATGAGATGATGAAATATGTGGGAAGTAGTGGTACGACCCGATGGTTTGAAAATTAATTCTGGGATGCTATGGTCGGTTACTTGGTTTGGTTACTTGATTTGGTTGGCATGTTGTTGCCTGTGGTTAGGGTATACCAAATACCCAGTGGTTCGGATATACCGAATATCCGGTTGGCATGTTGTTGCCTGTGGTTAGGGTATACCAAATACCCAGTGGTTCGGATATACCGAATATCCGGTTGGCATGTTGATGCCTGTGGTTGGGGTATACCGAATACCCAGTGGTTCGGATATACCGAATATCCGGTTTTGGGATGTTGATCCCGGTATGGTATTTGGGTTGTTGAACCCGGTGTGATTTGGTAATTTGGGACGTGGTCCCGGTATGGTAAGATTTGGTATGGTTGTTTGACCTGGCATCCGGAATTAATTGATAACCTGGTACGACCCTAGCTTGTCCAGTGACAGGGCCCAGAAAGATAAAATTGGAATTGATAACAATTATTCTTTTGGTCTTGGCTTTGATATGATTTAGTTGGATTCTTCTGTTGTGTTGTTTGAGTTGTATTCCACTGTTGTGCTGGTTGTGATAGATTCTTTTGATTTGATGGTTGCATTACTTCGAAAGTATTATGGTTGATTATATATCACTGTTTATCTTTCGTCGGTGAGCGTTTCGGACTCACCCCTCGCCTGCGGGGTTTCATCCCGTAGGGTGAGTTGTTTGTAGTGCAGGAACGTACCGGGCAAGCTGATGCGTACCCTCGGACAGGACCCGGATCCATTAGTTGCATTGGGCTTTGCATATGTTGTCATGTGAGTTAAGAGTCTTCCGCTGTGCATATTGTTAAATCTTCTGCTGTGTATATGTTGTATTTGGGCCATTGGGCCAGTTGGTTGTTGTTGATGTCCCCGGGGTTCGGGTGACGAGTTCCATGTTGGGCCGAAGGGCCGGTTTACAGTTTTTGATATTGGGTCGTTGGCCAGTTTATTGTTTTATACGCAGTCCGTCGGGCTTTGTTGGGTTGGGTTGTCACAGTTCCGGCACGTGTTTACTGTGTACGGTAAATACGGGTCGGGGCGTCTCATTTTGGTAGCGGAGCGGGCGTTAGGTCTTGTCAGGCAGTCTATGTGTGTTGTTGTCTTATTTGCATAGTTCGCTCCAGTAGTTTATTATTTTACATCATTTAGTTAGTGCATTATGGATCCAGTCGAGGGACGCCAGCTGTCGCGGAACATACACATATGAGGTAATGATGCCATAATTTCTGCGAAAATACAAATATTATTAATACTGCAAGTACTGATATTACAAAGGGAAAATATTACATGATATTTTATAAAAAGGAAAATATTACATTGAATTTTTGATATTTTATAAAAATAAGAAAATACATTTAACGATTTGGAACGACGTTGACACGGAAACTGTTTGGGTCGCTGTTGACGTTGACCGTGACTCTGTCGCTCCACGAGAACCACATGCCGCCTCTGTCGCGCTGGCCAGGAATCTCGAACCGGTTAGCTTGAGGGAATCGGAGTGGAATCAGACTGTGATTGTCCCGTGGTTGCCATTGCGTCTCCGTCAGAAGAACCATGTTGGGCTTCTACTGGTTCTTCAAGTCCCTCAAAGTACGCGATAATTCTTGGGCACGTCTTGCAACTCCTCTGCAGTTCCACACCAGTAGCCGTACCTTTGGCCAGGTTGGAGGTAGCCGAGTCATTCTGGGTATGCTCTGGGCTGTCATTGAGAGCTGGTAGTAAGCGCCTTGCTCCACAGTTTGGCAAGTGGACTCCAGGTTGAACTCTTGAAGCCTATCCGAGATGAATAACATCACGGAGTTTGCTGAGCCGTAGTAGGAAGTCCTCAGTGTCCCATGGTCCTCTAGGAAGAACACCTCTTCCATGGGAGTGACAAAGAATCTTGAGGAGTAGAGCTCGTCGACAAAGACCAGGCGTGGCATTCTGCCGAGCTCGTTCGGCAGCTCTTCAGCACGTTCGTTGACCATGCTGTAAGCCAGTCGGTTCCTTCTGCCAAGATTGGCACCTTCGACAAAGAACACCAACGAGGGAGCAGGCATCTTGATTTGGACGTGTGGGGTTTTGTTTTGAACGTGGTGTTTTCTTTCGCTTTAGCGTTTTGTTGCTTTGATTGCTTTTGGTGATTTACACCTCACCGCTCCTTCTTTTATACTCTTATGGGGAGCGTGATTACCGTTTTTGATTTTCAAGATTTTGTTTTTTTTTGAATTTACCGTTGCTTGCATTTATTGCTTTACGCATTTTTTGGACCCATGCTAGAGATTTTCAGCCTATCTTCAACACGTGATTTTATTTCGCTCTGGCTACCTTGTCTTCTATTTTATGGCCTTTCTATATATTTCTTGCATCTTTTATCACAAGCATCCGTGACCGTTGAGGCTAGACGGATGGGGCCGTATCTCGAGTAGAGCGCATGTGCGACAAGTTCACAGCTGTTCGGACATCGTGGAGAGATACAAGCCTGGACAGACGTTTTGGCTTATGCGGAAATTATGAACAAGTGGGTAACATGTCTTTCGAAGGACACAGGACGTTCCCGTGAACATCGCCTTGCCAGTTAACGGATGTCTTCTTCACGAGGTTAACCGACGTCACCGTTAACTGTACATGTCACGTTTCTCAGGATTGAGAATGGATACGGTCGAACTAGAGCGCCGAGCATGAAAACATACCTTGTGTTAATTTCTTTTTGTCTTGATTTTGTTAAAGAGTTTTGTTTTATTTTTAATTTCTTTATGTTGGTTATAATTCGTTTTATCGGTCTTGTTTTTAACATCATTATGTTCAATTTTATTTTCATTCATGACGGTCTTGTTATGTTTTAAATACTTTGTTTTCAGATAAATATGATTTTTCACATCTTAACAAGAGAATTCTTAATATAAGAATTTTTGATTTAAAAGGAAACTTATTTTATTTATTCATAATGTAGTTTTACAACAGGAGAAGTGCTCTACGGAGCTACTTGCTTCTCAAGATCTTTTACAAGGTTTTGGACATTCCTCAGGTGAGGGAAGAGCTCCGCACACGCCAGTTCGATTTGTGCCACCGCCGAGCTGATCTTCCTCAGGGAGACGTTCAGCTGCGTCAACTTCTGTTGCGGTGTGCTGCTTTCAGCTACCGCTTTGCCTTTCTTGTCCTCAGCTTTCTTGCCGGCACGCTTCTTCCGTCGCTTTGGGGAGACCACCATATGCTCCTTCAGGCCGACGATGTTCGTCTTGAAGCGTTTCTTCGGAGGCTCTTCATCGGAGCTTGTTGGGAAAGCCGTGCCGCCGATGTAGCTGTTGTTCTCGGAGTCTGAAGTCGTACGAGAACGAAGTGGAGAGTCCATGGCTGAGAGTGAATGTCTCAGCTGTGAGGTTTGGTATTTATAAGTGGATGAGATGTCGCATAAGGGTATAAGCGGTATCTCATGTTGTGGTTGGACACCTGGCAGAGTGTGCCAGAAGCTTTTCGTGGTAGGACCCACGGATAAGACGGAATTTCGGGGACGAAATTCTTTTTAAGGGGGGTAGAATGTAATAGCCCGGGTAAAATTTGGATTTTTACCGGGACTGTTAAAGTCGTTATACAGTGATTTACCGAATGAATTAATCTTGGGTAATTAATTCAAGGTAATTCGGGAGTCGTTTTTCGAAACCGAGGGTTTTCCCGCGCTCGTGATTTTCCCGTGGATTTTTCGGAACTAAGTTGGTATTTTTCGGGTTTCGGAATTTCTCGGAAAATCACACCGGAAAATAGCTAAGGAGGTATCGGTTATTTTCTGGTCCGGATCGGACTCGCCCGTAATATGGACGATTTGCATTATTGCTCACATGCTTAATAGTAAAAAAAACAAAAAAACAAAACAGATTAAAAGAGAAGCCGGTGGAGAGGAGGAGAGGAGAAGGAAAAAAAAAGGAAAAAAAAGAAGCTGAAGAAAAAAAAGAGATAAAGAATTTGAGTGAAAGAAAAAAAAAGAGAAGAGAATAAAAGAAATAGAACCGGGAAGAGAAAAAAAAACAGGAGGAGGAGGGGCTGCCGCCGCCACCCACCTGCAACCACCTCGCCGCCTCTACTCTCGCTCACCGCTGCTGACAGCCTCACGACGCCGGTGCAGCCGTCGCGCCTCGCCTCGCGTCTCGCCGTCGCGCCAAGCCAGCAACACAGCCGGCCGGACGAGACGACCCGGCAAAGCGACCCGCTTCCCCATCAGCCGCTTGCAAGTTTAGGTGAGGAAGATGACCCGGTTAGGATGGGTCACGGGCGGGTCGACCCGGATGTGATGACCCGACGGATCGTGGGTTGCATCCGTGGGCTAGTGGGTTGGGTTATGTGTTTGGGCTGTGTTTGTTGGGTTTTTGCTGCTGGGCTTGGGCTGTGTGGTGTTGGGCCGGGCTGGGCTGCAACCTTAGTCTGGACTGACACTATTCATGGCCCAGTCCGTTTAACTAATTAAAAAAACAATTTATATATATATATATATATATATCTATTTTTACATAATCTGAAATATAAATTTTGAAAAAAAATTATGTATTTATTTTGAGTAAATTACTGCCAATTTAATTCTGGAAATTTCAGGAAAATATAAATATATTTACTTCGATAAATAATTGAGTTATGTTTGGAAAAACTAATATTACTTGGAAAATATATATATCATGAAATTAATTTCTGGAAATTTAATATGAATATTATTTAGTCAGGAAAATTATGATTTTGGCATATGTATATAAATATGTATTTTGTAAATTCAAGTTAATTATATTTTTTGTTGGAAAATATTATTATTATATATATTTAGAAAAAGATAAATACTATATAGATATTTTCTGAAAATTATAAATAGGTTATTATTTTTCTGGAAAATTATAGTAATTATTATTTTGGATAATTATAGTTATTTTATGAAATTATTTTGAAAAAAATTTTAATTAAAATATGGTACCGAAATTATATTCGGATATACGTATGGTTAAATATTTTTGATAAATAGAAATAATAACAGATAAGAACCGGGATGGGTGTATATCGCAATGTTGGCATCATAGTATACCGATTATGTGCATTTGTAACAGCCCGGGTAAAATTTTTGATTTTTACCGGGACTGTAGAAATTGTTTTACCGTGATTTACTGTTGAATTAATCTTGGGTAATTAATTCAAGGTAAATCGGGAGTCGTTTTTCGAAACCGAGGGTTTTCCCGCGCTCGTGATTTTTCCGTGGATTTTTCGGAACTAAGTTGGTATTTTTCGGGTTTCGGAATTTCTCGGAAAATCACACCGGAAAATAACTAAGGAGGTATCTATTATTTTCTGGTCCGGATCGGTTTCGCCCGTAATATGGACGAACTATATTATTGTTAATCACAAGCTTAATAGTCAATTTTATAGTTATAAGAAGAAGGAAGCCGGGGAAGAGAAGAGAGGAAGAAAAGAAAAAAAAGAAAATGGAGAGAAAAGGAAAAAAAAAAGGGAAAAAAAGAAGAAGAAGAAACTGAAATCGGAAGAAGAAAAAAAGGAGAGGAAAAAAAAAATGAGAGAAAGAAAAAGAGAGAAAACGGAAAAGGAAAGAAAAAGAAAAAAAAAAGAAAAGAAGTGGGAAGAAGAAGAGCCGCCGGACCACCACCCTTCACCGCCACCTCTCCCTGCACGCACCTCGGCCGCCCTCCTCTCGCCTTCTCGCCGTCCTCCCCCTCTGCCCGTTGCTGCTGCAGTCGCGCCGCTGTCCATGGAGCGACGACCCGACGAAACTAGCCGCCGAGCCTCGCCTCACCTGCAGTCGTCGACCCGCGACTTGCCACCGTCGCCTGCAACCCGACGCTGCCCTCCTCGCCGCAGCTCTCCCCGATGCCATCTTCTCCAGCCGCGTTCCTCCACGAAGCCGTCGCTGCGTCGCCGTCCGCCTTTGCCTGCAGTCACCGCCGCTGCCTCGCCGTCGTCTGCACCACCTCGAGGTGAGCTGTGAAGAAGACGACCCGGACATGGGTCGCGGGTCGCCGGGTTGACCCGATTTCTTGTGGGTTGCGTTATGGGTTGGGTTGTTGGATTTGGGCCTCGCGGATTGGGCCTGGGCTTGGGCTCCTGGGCCTGACCTGCTGGGTTTTGGATGTGGGCGGCCCATTCCAGTTAAAAAAAAAACAATTATACATATATATATATATATATATTTATCTATATTCTGGAAATTAATTCTGAAGAAAAATTATATAGTTATTTTGAGAAAAATGTGGACAATTTGATTGTGGAATTTTTATTAAAATATAAATATATTTACTTGGATAAATAATTAAGTTTTATTTTGGAAAATATTATTAAATTGGAAAAAAAATATATATATACTTGAAAATAATTTCTAGAAATTAATATGTATATAATTTTCGTCTGTGAAATTATTATTATGGTATATGTATATAAATATGTATTTGGAAAATTAAAGTTAATTATATTTTGTGTTGGAAAATTAAATTGTATATGTATTTAGAAAAAGATAAATACTATAAATATTTTCTAGAAATTATAAATAGCTTATTATTTTTCTGGAAAAATTATGGAGATTAATATTTTGGAAAATTATAATTACTTTATGGAAAAAAATATTTTGAAAGAGTTTTAATTACAGTATGGTACCGAAGTAGTATTCGGATATACGTTCGGATAAATATTTTCGGTAAAAAGATAATAATATCGAGTAAGAACCGGGATGGGTAATTTCATAGTATTGGCATCATTGCATACCGAATATGTGCATTTATGTGAGTGTATATTGATTTGTTGTATAGGTTTTTGGATATCGGGCAGTTTCCCGAGGAGCCGGCGTCGGACCGGTCATAGTTTCCGAAGTTGGGTAATCGGCCAAGGTGAGGATGGATAACCCTTGATATGTGCCCTTAATACTGTGTTTGATTTATTGCTTGATTGAATTACTGAGATGACTACTGTTGGTTGATTGACTGCTATGAAGTTGTCGTTGTTGTTGATGTTAGACTGTGATATTGGGTTTGCGATATCGTGTCGAGAATAATGATGAACTGGTCAATATGGATAATTGTGTGTTTTGTTGTTTGAATGAACTACTGAGAGGGTCATTGTCGGATATTTGACTGTTATGGTTATTGATGTTGCTGTTGTTGGACTGTGCTATTGGTCGTGTGGATATTGTGATGAATTGTTAATTGTGAATAATTGGTGCTATATGTACTGTTGGTGGATATTTGGTAATATGGAATTATATTGGGTATTTGGCAGCTATGGTTACTGTTGTTGTTGTTGCTATGATGTTGATTTGCTTGATTGAACCGTTGTATGACTGTTGTTGGTTTATTGGATACTGTGTTGTGATTGATGTTGGACTGTGAGTAATTGATGTTATGGAACTGATGAGGGATTGGCCTGTTGTGTAACTTGAGCTAATAGGAAAATGGATAATTGTTTGACTGTTATGGATATTGTGAATGTTGACGGTAGACAGTGTTGTGATTGGATAATTGGAATAAACTATTGACTGTGGATATTTGGGAAATGGAAATTGGAAAATGGAATTGGAATTGATATGAGATGATGATATATGTGGGAAGTAGTGGTACGACCCGATGGTTTGAAAATTAATTCTGGGATGCTATGGTCGGTTACTTGGTTTGGATACTTGATTTGATTGACATGTTGATGCCTGTGGTTGGGGTATACCGAATACCCAGTGGTTCGGATATACCGAATATCCGTTTGGCTTGTTGCCTGTGGTTAGGGTATACCAAATACCCAGTGGCTCGGATATGCCGAATATCCGCAGTGGCTCGGATATGCCGAATATCCACAGTGGCTCAGATATGCCGAATATCTGGTTAGCATGTTGTTGCCTGAGGTTGGGGTATACCGAATACCCAGTGGTTTGGATATACCAAATATCCGGGATTTGAGATGTGGATTGGTTTGACCTAGCATCCGGAATTAATTGATAACCTGGTACGACCCTAGCTTGTCCAGTGACGGGGCCGGAAGATAAAATTGGTAATAAAAATTAATGAGTATTCATTTGGTCTTGGCTTTGACATGATTTAGTAGGATTCCTCTATCGTGTTGTTCGTGTTGGATTCCTCTGTTATGTTATTCGTGTTGGTTTTCTCTGATGTGTTGGTTGAGTTGGATTTCCTCTGTCGTGAAGTATGAGTTAGTTGTTATGGCAGTATCCTTGTGATGTGATGGTTTTTGCTTATTGTTGTGATTGTTGTGTTTATTTCGAAAGTATTATGGTTGAATATATCATTGTTTATCTTTCGTCGGTGAGCACTTCGGACTCACCCCTCGCCTGCGGGGTTTCATCCCGTAGGATGAGTTGTTTCATGTACAGGCTTGGTGCATTCCAGACAGGCTGCAGCGTTTCCCTTGGACAGGCTTGGATCCATAGATTGCATGTGTCGCATACAGTGTTAGTGAGTTTAAGTCTTCCGCTGTGCATATTGTTATTGTTGTTGGGCCATTGGGCCAGTTT
>JAKUCV010000460.1:0-37846 GCA_028386065.3 Turnera subulata | reverse complement strand
GGGCGGCGAGCTCAAGGCGGCGGTCGGTGACGCGACGAACGCGAGGCACGGCTTGGGCTCACGTCGTCCGGTAGCGCGAAGCGAAGGAAGCAAGGCAGCCTCGTCGTTGCGTCTCCGGTCGGGTGGTAGTGTCTGCAGTGACGAACGATGCGCCCCCTCAGCGGCACGACTTGTGCAGGGGAGGACGGCGAGAGGACGAGAGGATGACGGCTCGGTAGCTTAGGTTGGTGGCCGGGTTGTGTGGAGGCGCCGGCGGTTAGTGGATTTGGTAGTGGATGGTGGTGGATGACGGCCGGTCACGGTGGCGGTGGTTGGTGGTGGCGCGCAGTAGTTAGTGAGGGGTTTGTTGTTTTTGTTTTGTTTGTTTTTTTTTTTTCTCTTAGACTAATAATATTGCTGTGAAGAACAAAGGTAAGGCAAATTACAGAATTTTTGATTGATGCAGACAGAAGCAACGTTAGAAGATTTATGGGCAGGAAAGGAGATGCTAAGTTGCAATTTTTCTTCAAAGAATATTTTAGTGGAGAATTTTTTTTTTCCAGTGGAAAGAAAAGTGATTCGGGGAGAAAATTTTCAGCAGAATCTTGCATAATTGGTTGGAAAATATCTGAACCAGCAAAATGACTTAACTGCCCTTCTAACTCCTACTGTGACAAAAACTTACCCAGGGGCATAATTGTCTTTTCGCAACCTCCAGATTCGAAAAATTCCAGCTCGTCTCGGAAATTCCTCAAAAATATCCGGAGTATGGAGTGAGACTCGGAATTGAAATCCGACGCTCGGTTTTCCTTAAAATAATTACCAAAGGTTATTTTTATTCGGTAAATTACTGTACAAAGCTTTTACAGTCCCGGTAAAAACACAAATTTTACCCGGGTCGTTACATGTCATGCATGGCATGCATGGCATACGGTGCAATAATGTGTGGTTGTATCGTGTACTGTCCGTGTACCGTCCGGACTCGGTAAAAACTCAAACCGATCCATAAAATCCGTAAGAAAATCCCAAGTGTGGAACAAAGCTCGGTTTCGGATTCCGACGTATAATTTACCTTAAAACAATTTTCCAAGATTATTTTACATGGTAAATTACTGTACAAAGCGTTTTACAGTCCGGTAAAAATATGAATTTTTACCCGGGCTGTTACAAGAATATTTTTTATCTTTTTAAATTATTATTTTTTTTATTTTTGATCTTTATTTTTTTAAAAAAATACTCATCTTCCTCTTATTGGAGAAAAGAACAGTATTTCTTTAAATTAAAATAAAAAAATAAAAGTTAATAAAGAGAGGAAGATGGGTGTTTCAAAAAATATAAAAAAAAATTGAAAAATGATAAGAAAAATAAAAAATTAATGACGAAAGGAGATGTAAGTATTTTTTTTTTAATCTTTTTCAAAACTTCATCTCCTTATTATTATTTAAAAAAAAATTGAAAAATTTTCAGCCGCCTCGATGAGTCCACGCTTCATGCATCGGTACTTTCCGCTAACAAACTGGTTGAACCTCTCAAATTGGTTTAACTCCAGGGATTAATTTTTTTTTTTTTATAGGAACCAGGTATTAAAATTTTAAAATAATATATTTGAGGTATCAAAATGAGGATTATTTTAATTGAGGTACCGATTTGTTTTTTAAAGAAAGTTGAAGTGGGTAAAATGTGTTGAACCCGATAGATGAGAAACCACGCCCCATAAATGTCTTATCCATTAGCTTTTATCCAATCTTTTTAAGCTTTGGTAAGCAACCCTTGCAGTCTTGTTATTCACAGCCACCAGCAGATGCAGATGGGTGGAGGAGGTGCCGTTATCCCTCTCCCAAACATATCACCACCATCCCTCCCTCTCTTGCACTTCGCCGGTAAGTCCTCGTGTTCTCGTCTTCTTCTCCTTCGCGCATGTAATTATAATACTAGTATTGTTACTTGCAATGGAGGAGGCAGACACAATCCAAGACACAAGCACAAGTACAACAAACCGAAACCCAGACCAAACAAGAACATATACAACTACAAACCCAAGCCCACATATGGTACCGTGGAGGATGCCCTGTCGTCCTTCAGTTCAATGCTTCGTGAGGTTCCTTTGCCTCCTATTCGCAATTTCAATTACTTATTATCGGCCCTTGTCCGAATGAGGCATTATGGGACAGTAATCTCTCTGGCCAGTCAAATCATCCAGCGAGGACCCACTCCCGATGTTTATACACTCTCCATTTTGGTCAATTGCTTATGCAAAGAAGGCAGGCTCTCGGAAGCTGAATCTCTGCTCCAAACGGCGGTTCGATGGGATATCCGTCCCGATGTTGTCATTTACAATTCACTAATGGATGGATACTGTTCGCGGAGAGAGATGGATAAAGCTAGAGAAGTGTTTGAGCTGATGAAGAGCAAAGGTTGCACACCTGGTATTCGTACCTACAGCATCCTCATTAATGGATACTGTAAGGTGAAAAAATTAGATGAAGCTAAGGAAGTTTTTGATGTTATGGCTCGATCGGGTATCCATCCGGACGTCGTCACTTACAATTCACTAATGGATGGATACTGTTCGCGCGGAGAAATGGATAAAGCTAGAGAACTGTTTGAGCTGATGATGATCAAAGGTTGCACGCCTGATATTCGTACTTACAGCATTCTCATTAATGGATACTGTAATATCAAAAAGATAGATGAAGCTAAGGAAGTTTTGGATAGTATGGATCGATTGGGTATCCATCCCGATGTCGTCACTTACAGTTCACTAATGGATGGATACTGTTCGCGCGGAGAGATGGATAAAGCTATAGAAGTATTTGATCTGATGAAGAGCAAAGGTTGCACACCTAATCTTCATAGTTACAGCATCCTCATTAAGGGATACTGTAAGATGCAGAAGATAGATGAAGCTAAAGAAGTTTTCGATGGTATATCTCGTCTGGGAATTTCACCTGATGTTGTCACTTACAACACCTTGATTGAAGGTCTCTGCAATTTAGGACAGCATGACAAGGCTTCTACTTTGCTCTCTGAAATGTTGGCTTCTAATGTCAAACCGAATGAGTTCACTTTCAATATATTGGTTGATGCTCTTTGCAAAGAAGGCAGGACTTCGGAGGCACAATCTTTGCTAAAAACAATGGATCAATGGGGTATCCATCCCAATGTCGTCAATTACAACACACTAATGAATGGATATTGTTCGCGCGGAGAGATAGATAAAGCTAGAGAAGTGTTTGATCTGATGACAAGCAAAGGTTGCACACCTGATATTCGTACTTACAACATCCTCATTAGTGGATACTGTAAGATCGAAAAGATAGATGAAGCTAGGGAAGTTTTCAATGGTATATCTCGTCTTGGAATTTCACCTGATGTTGTCACTTACAACAACTTGATTAAAGGTCTCTGCAATTTAGGGCAGCATGACAAGACTTCTACTTTGCTCCCTGAAATGTTGGCTTCTAATGTCAAACCAAGTGTGGTCACTTTCAATATATTGGTTGATGCTCTTTGCAAAGAAGGTAGGACTTCGGAGGCACAAACTTTGCTAGAAACAATGGATCAATGGGGTATCCGTCCGGATGTCGTCACTTACAATTCACTAATGGATGGATACTGTTTGCGCGGAGAGATGGATAAAGCTAGAGAAGTGTTTGAACTGATGAAGAGCAAAGGTTGCACACCTAATCTTCGTAGTTACAACATCCTCATTAAGGGATACTGTAAGATGAAAAAGATTGATGAAGCTAGGGAAGTTTTCAATGGTNGATACAAAAGATAGATCAAGCTATGGAAGTTCTTCATGGTATGTCTAGTATGGGAATTTCACCTGATGTTGTCACTTACAACACCTTGATTAAAGGTCTCTGCAATTTAGGGCAGCATGACAAGGTTTCTACTTTGCTCTCTGAAATGTTGGCTTCTAATGTCAAACCAGATGAGTTCACTTTCAGTATATTGGTTGAGGCTTTTTGCAAAGAAGGCAGGACTTCGGAGGCACAAACTTTGCTAAAAGCAATGGATCAATGGGGTATGTGTCCCGATGTCGTCAGTTACACCACACTAATGAAAGGATATTGTTCGTGTGGAAAAATGGATAAAGCTAGAGAAGTGTTTGATCTGATGATAAGCGAAGGTTGCAGACCTGATCTTCATGCTTACAACATCCTCATTGACGGGTACTGTAAGATACAAAAGATAGATGAAGCTAAGGAAGTTTTCGATGGTATGCCTCGTACAGGAATTTCACCAGATGTTGTCACTTATTCCACTTTGGTAGATGGTTTACGGAAGCTAGGGCGTGGTGATGAGGCATTGGTGCTATTGAAAACTATGGAAAAGCGTTAATTCGCTGTTATAATACAAGGATTCCTTCTACCTGGGTTCTATCAATAGCATCTCATTCCTCAAGGAGGGTAGGGGATTCTCAACAGATGCCACCACTGCGGAGCTATTATAGTCTACTGATGATGATCTCCATTTAGCGTTGCAGTGGATCTTTGCAGGCTTCTCTGTGCTTGCTATGATTATTGTTGTTATTATTTTTTTTTTTTATGCTGTATGCTTTTTCCTAGTCTTGTACTCTCTAGTGGATTAATAGCATTTTTCATCCTTAGTTTGCCCATTAGGATATTTTTTATCCCTCCGCTGCAAACGGCACAAATTTAATGCTTGTGTTAAATTTTTAGGACATTTTTTTTAATCCCAATTTTCGTTTAAAAAACGCTGATATGTTAATTTTTTTTAATGACACATTGAAGTAGACTCCCTTCAACCGTGGGCAAAAAAAGGGTCAAGGGGTTGGGTGGGCGTGGTCTAGACCGATGTGTTTCCCAATTGTTGATGTGTCATTGAAATAGTTTGATGCTTCAGCATAGCTGCATGAGAGGAAATTGGAAGCAAAATAAAAATTGTCCTAGAAATTTAATATAACGATTAAATTTGTATATTTTGGAATAGAGAGATATAAAATGTCCTAATCACAAGCACAAGGATAAAAAATGGTATTGTTGTCCCAAGTGCCATTGTGTTTGTGGTTTGTTTATTCTTGCTGACAAAAAAAAAAATGTTTGTGGTTTGTTTGATTAAAACAGTTATTCTCTATTTCCTAGTGCCTTTGCTTCTCTCTTCCTTTTTTTTTTTTATATACTTGTGAGTATCCCTTAGCTCGACAAGCTAGACTAATCTCACCCGTGGCTTGGCCATCTATCTCACTTCCCAGGCATTTAGCCTAGGACCATGAGCGACACGGTTCAGCATCCATCTCAAAATATAGGACTACTACTAACAGTGTATTTTTCATACCTCACGTTTCTGCCTGATCGAACCTGGGTCGTGAGTTTAGAGGCCATACCATGCTGAAGCCACTGCGCCAACACCTTGTTGGTTTTGCTTCTCTCTTCCGTTGCCTATCTCTTCCTCTTTTCTCTCTAAATTCCTAAATCTTCATTTCTTTCCCTTGCATATCTTCACAATTTCCTACCTTATACTTAGCATCGACCCTCTCAAGAACCGTGGCCAGGAAATATTTGGCAAGTTACCACCAAGTAAATCGTTCAGAGCCGGTCCTTAACCCATCATTCAAAATTTTAAATCTTAAAGCAAATGTTAAACTTTAAATCTTAAACCCAAATCCAAAAAAAGAAACATAGAATTTAATGTTTAGGGATTATGATTTTATTATTTTGGTATTAAGAATTTAAGGTTTAGAATTTTACAATTTAGAATTTTTTTATCTTTAGATTTAAATTTTTAGAAGTTCTAAAAATTTATTACAAAATTTTAATTGAATTCTATAACTTTTCTTTTTAGAAAAAATTAAGTTTTAAGAAAAGGTTTTTGGCACATTTAGTATCTAAGTTATTAAGTTTTGTACCTAAATTTTTATTTTATTCAATCCTAAACTTTTATATTATGTTCAATTTTGTACATTGGTTAGCTCTAGGTGCTGACTAGCCCGGATTTGGGATCCAATGATCCTGTGAGTATATGGCAACTCCATTCATCAGCCACTTGGCAAAAAATTTCGGTGGGTCTCACAACTAAACAACCGAGTCAACACCTGAGACTGGTTAGGTACTTGAACATAATTTAAAAGTTTAGATATAGGATTGAACAAAACAAAAACTTTAAGTACACAAATGAACAAAACTTAATAATTTAGGTACTAAATATGTCAAAAAAATTTTTAAAATCCACTACCAATTACAACACCTTGATAAGATGTAACAGCCCGGGTAAAATTTTTGATTTTTACCGGGACTGTAAAAGTTTTTTACCATGATTTACTGTTGAATTAATCTTGGGTAATTAATTCAAGGTAAATCGGGAGTCGTTTTTCGAAACCGAGAGTTTTCCCGCGCTCGTGATTTTTCCGTGGATTTTTCGGGCCTAAGTTGGTATTTTTCGGGTTTCGAAATTTCTCGGAAAATCACACCGGAAAATAACTAAGGGGGGTATCAGTTATTTTCTGGTCCGGACCGGACTCGCTTCAATAATGCAGACAAGCTGCATTATTGTTAATTCACATGATGCACAGTGTTTGCACAGTACATCACCGGTTATAAAAGGAAGAAAGCAGAGGAAGAAGGAGAGGAAGAAGAGAAGAGGAAAAAAAAAGAGAAAAAGAGAGAAAAAGAAAAGAAAAGAGAGAAAGAAAAAAAGAAAAGAAAAAAGAAAAAAAAGGGAAAGAAAACAAAAAAAAACTGAAAAATAGAAAAAAAGAAAGAAACAGTGAGAGGGAAAAAAAAAGAAGAAGAAATGAAAATAAAAAAGGGGGGAAATCGGAAAATACAGAAAAAAGGAAGAAAATAGGAAAAAAAAGAAGGAAAAGGAAAAAAAAAAGAAGAAAATACAGAAAACCGGTGAACAGTTTGCCACCCCCCTGCCACTGTTCACCAAACGGAGCTCCGGGCCGTGTCTCGTCTCACCACCGCCGCCGTCAGGACCGCCACACAATCGCGACCTCGACGCCGTCGCTTCCTCCTCCTTCCGTCCACCGACGCGCGCCGTAGAGCCGTAGACCCGTCGGCAGACCCGCGGATCTCACTCTCCACACCGCTGCTCAGCTTCCTGCCGTTGCCGCGCCGCCGTTCCACCGCCAAGGGAGTCGCCTGCATCCGCCGCTGCTGTGGGGGTGCTCGCTCGTCCTTCCTTCTCGTCGTCGCGCCGTCGCCACCTCTGAACCCGCGTAAGGTAAGGCCGGGTTGCATCGACCCGTTTCTCCTGGGTCCGGGTCGCGCCAACCTGGGCTGGGTTTGGGCTGTGCGCCGGGCCTGCTTCGCGGGCCTATCCTTGGGCCGGCCTATGGAGTAGGTTGGGCTGGCACTGTCAGCCCAGTCCGATTTAATTTAAAAAAAACAATATATATATATATTTATTTATTAATAATCTGGTATATAATTTTGGAAAAAATATATATTTATTTTGAGAAAATTGTGGCCGATTTAATTCTGGTATTTTTAGGAAAATATAAATATATATACTTTGATAAATAATTAAGTTATGTTTTGGGAAACTATTATTAATTGGAAAAAAATATATATGTATCATGAAATAATTTTTGGAAATTTTTATATAAATTATTTTCTCTGAAAAATTATAGTTATGGAAATATATATATATATATGTACTTTTTAAATTAAAGATAATTATATTTTGTGTTGGAAATATTATTATGTATTGAGAAAAAGATAAATACTATGTATATATTTTCTGGAAATTATAAATACGTTATTATTTTTCTGGAAAAATTATGGAGAATATATTTTGGGAAATAATAATTATTTTATGAAAATATTTTGAAAAGAGTTTTAATTAAAGTATGGTACCGAAATTATATTCGGATATACATACGGTATAATATTCTCGGTAAATGGAAATAATAAAAAATATGTAACCGGGATGGGGTTAATTCGCAGTATTGGCATCATAGCATACCGATTATGTGCATTTATGTGTATATATTGTCTTGTGGTATAGGTTTGGATATCGGGCAGTTTCCCGAGAAGCCAGCGTCGGACCGGTCATTGTTTCCGGAGTTGAGTAATCGGCCAAGGTGAGGATGGATTTCCTTCAATATGTGCCTGTATTACTCGGTTATTTTGTTTTGTGGATTATTACATTGTTGAGTATTGTGTTTATTGTGGTTTGTCTCGGAATGTTATTCTCATAGTCTTGATTGTTGTCGGGATGTTTATCCCAGTACTTTGATTAGGTTTGAATATTTATTTTCGTGTCTTAGCCATGCGTATAATGGATTAATAATAAATTATGACAAGGATGTCGATCCTTGATTTTGGATGGGATGTCTATCTCGGGATTTTGGTTAGGGATGTCGATCTGAAACGCCCCGACCCGTATTTACCGTACACAGTAAACACCAGCCGGAACTGTGACAACCCAGCCCAACAAGGCCTAGCATACAATGTAAACAACCATAACTCGGCCCAAAATAATAAAACAACATAAGTAACAAATCCGGCCCATTGGCCCAATAATAATAAAAACAGTGCACAGCGGAAGACTTTAATATCTCACTAACACTGTATGCGACACATGCAAACTATGGATCCAAGCCTGTCCAAGGGATAACGCCTCAGCCTGTCTGGAATGCATCAAACCTGTACCAAAAATAACTCATCCTACGGGATGAAAGCCCGCAGGTGAGGGGTGAGTCCGAAGTGCTCACCGACGAAGGAAAGACAATCAATATGAACACTAAAATTACTCAAGGCATCACAACAGTCAAACCAAAAGACTAGACCCAGAACCAAATTCGCGACCCCTTTACAAACAAACGGATCTAAGCAACTTTCGGGTCTTACCTCCGGGTTACAGGGCTGGCGACGACGGCGGCGGCGCGACGCAGCGCGAAGGAGGTGTCGCGAGGCGCGGCATGAGGCGGCGACTCCACGGCGGCGGCAACCTGAGCGCGGCGGCGTCAGCCGAAGGCGAGAGGTGCGGAGAGGTCGGATCCACGGGTTGCAGCTCGGGTCGACGGCGCGTGACGGTTGCTACTGCGACGGAAGACCGCGGGGCCGACATAGGTGAGGTCGCGCCGGTGAGGACAATTCGGCGGTGGCAGCGGTGGCACGAGAGGAGGCCTGGAACGGCGGCGTGTGCACAGTAACGAGAGTACTGGGGTGACGATGAACAGTTACTATACCGGTTTCTTTTTTCCATTTTTCTCTTCTTTTCCTTATTTTCTTCTTTTCTTTCTTCTATTTTTCCCGACTCTTATTATTTTTTTCTATTTTTTTCTTTTTCTTTTTTTCTCTCTTCTTTTCTCTTTTCTCTCCTTTTCTTTTTCTCTCCTTTTCTCTTTTTTTCTTTTCTCTCTTTCTCTTTTTCTTCTCTTCTTCCTCTCCTCACCCGGCTGCCTTTCCTTTTATAAACTGTAATTTACTATTGTGCTTGTGATAATCAAATAATACAATTCGTCTATATTACGGGCGAGTCCGATCCGGACCAGAAAATAACAGATACCTCCTTAGTTATTTTCCGGTGTGATTTTCTGAGAAATTCCGAAACCCGAAAATACCAACTTAGGTTCGAAAAATCCGCGGAAAAATCTCGAGCGCGGGAAAACCCTCGGTTTCGAAAAACGACTCCCAATTTACCTTGAATTAATTACCCAAGATTAATTCAATAGTAAATCACGGTAAATAGACTTTGACAGTCCGGTAAAAATCCAAAATTTTTACCCGGGCTGTTACACGATCCCTGTGATTTGATTTTAATGACGGTAATATAATTGTCACGTGATAGGTAGCGGTACGACTCGATGGTTTAAGACTGTTTCGTGGTGGCCTTGACCTGGGTTCTTGTTATAAGCATGTCTATGCTTGGGATGTCTACCCCGTGATTATTTTTGGGATGTCGATCCCTGGGTTCTCTGGATTTGGTCTGGCACCCGGAATGTGTTGATAACCAGGTCTGACCGCTAGCTTATCCGTAACGGGGCCCGGTAAGATAAAATTGGATAATTGGATTTTTATTTGAGTCTTTTTGGTCTTGGACCGGTTTTGGGTCGAGTCTTTTGGTTGGCTGTTATGCCTGTATTCTTGACTTGAGTAATTTTAGTGTTCATATTGATTGTCTTTCCTTCGTCCGTGAGCACTTCGGACTCACCCCTCACCTGCGGGCTTTCATCCCGTAGGATGAGTTATTTGTTGTACAGGTTTGTTGCATTCCAGACAGGCTGAGGCGTTATCCCTTGGACAGGGCTCGGATCCATAGTTTGCATCTATGTCGCATACAGTGTTTAGTGAGTTGTTAAGTCTTCCGCTGTGCATTTTATTGTTACTATTGGGCCATTGGGCCGGTTTTGTTATTTATAATGTTTCTTATTTTAGGCCGTTGGGCCCGAGTTATTATTGTATACACTGTATGCTGGGTTTATTTTGGTTGGGTCGTCACAGTTCTGGCACGTGTTTACTGTGTACGGTAAATATGGGTCGGGGAGTTTCATTTTGGTAGCGGAGCGGGCGTTAGGTCTTGTTGGGCAGTCTTTGTGTGTTTGTTGTCTTTGTTTGCATAGTTCGCTCCATTTGTTTATTATTTTATAACATTTTAGTTAGTGCATTATGGATCCAGTTAAGAGACGCCAGCTGTCGCAGAACATACACATATGAGGTAATGATGCCATAAATAAGCGGAAATATAAATATTATTAATATTGCAAATATTATCATTACAAGCAGAAATATTACATCGATATTTTTAATAAAAAAAGGAAATACATTTAACTCCTGGGAACGACATTGACCCTGAAGCCGGTTGGGTCGTTGTTGATGTTGATTTGGATCCTGTCGCTCCATGAGAACCACATGCCGCCTGCGTTGTTCTGGCCTGGAAGCTCGAACCGGTTTGCTTGAGGGAACCGGAGTGGGATGAGACCGTGATCGTCTTGAGGCTTCCACTAGGTCTCCGTCAGAAGAACCATGTTTGGTTTGTATTGGTTTTTCAAGTCCCTCAGAGTACGCGAGAACTCCTGGGAACGCCTTGCGACTCCTCTGCAGTTCCACACCAGTAGTCGGGCCTTGGGCCAAGTTATGGGCAGAAGATAACTCTGGGCATGCTCTGGGCCGTCATCAAGAGCTGGTAGTAGGTGCCTTGCTCCAGGGTATGGCAAGTGGACTCCAGGTTGAACTCCTGAAGCCTTTCGGAGATGAAGAACATGATGGAGTTGGCCGAGCCGTAGTACGAGGTCCTCAGAGTGCCATGGTCCTCCAGGAAGAACATCTCTTCCATTGGAGTGACGAAGAACCGCGACGAGCAGAGTTCGTCGACGAATACTAGACGCGGCATCCTGTCGAGCTCGTTCGGTAGTTCTTCAGCACGTTCGTTGACCATGCTGTAGGCCAGACGGTTCCTTCTGCCTAGATTGGCACCTTCGACGAAGAAAACGGAAGAGGGAGCAGGCATTGTGTTTGGACGAGTGGGTATTCTGTTTTGAGCGTTGGGGTTTTGTCTTTCTGAGCGTTTTGTTTGCTTTTAATGCTTTTGATGATTTACACCTCACCGCTCCGTCTTTTATAATCTTATGGGGAGCGTGATTACCGTTTTCGATTTTCAAGATTTACTTTTTGAAAATTTGTCGTTGTTTCATTTATTACTTTGTTACTTTATATGTTTTTCGGGCTACCGTGCCAGTGTTTTTCGGCTCTTTTCTAACACACGATTTTCTGACGCCCTGGCTACCTTGGCGTTTCTGTTTGTGACCTTTCTATTTTTTTCTGCATCTTTTATCACATGCATTCGTGACCGTTGAGGCTGGACTGATGGGGCCACACCTCGAGTAGAGCGCATGTGCGACAAGTTTACAGCTGTTTGGACATCGTGGAGAGATACGAGACTTGACAGACGTTTTTGGCTCATGCAGAAATGGTGGACAAGTGGGTAACGTCTCTTTTGAGGGAAACGGACGTCACCATTAGCTCCGTATGTCACCTTTCATAGGTTCGTGGATGTTCACGTCCGAAACGAGCACCGATCATGAAATATATTTTTGTTTTAACTTCTCTATGTTTGATTTTATTAAACGAGTTTTATTTTTAATTTCCTTATATTTGATTTTATATTCTTATTGTTGATTTTTGTTTTGCTTTGTGATGTTTTTATTTTTCTGTTAGCATGAGTTTGCACAATTTAACAAGAGTTTTTTATTTAAAAAGGAAACTTATTTTATTTATCTCATAATAGTTTTACAAACGGAGAAGAAGTACTCTATTGAGTTACATGCTTCTCTAAGTCTTTTACAAGTTTTTGTACGTTCTTCATGTGAGGGAAGAGCTCCGCGCACGCCAGTTCGATCTGCGCCACCGCCGAGCTGATCTTCTTCAGTGAGACGTTCAGCTGCGTCAGAGTCTGCTGCGGTGTGCTGCTTTCAGCCATCGCTTTGCCTTTTCGATCCTCAGCTTCTTTGGGAGCACGCTTCTTCCGGCGTCTTCGAGAGACGACCATGTGTTCCTTCAAGCCGATGATGTTGGTTTTGAACCGTTTCTTCGGAGGTTCTTCATCGGAGCTTGTCAGGAAAGCAGTGCCGCCGATGTAGCTGTTGTTCTTGGAGTCAGAGGTTGTTCTTGATCTCAGTGGAGAGTCCATGACTGTGTGTGAGTATGCCAGTCATGAGGTTTGGTTCTTATAGAGGATGAGATGTCGCGTAAGGGTATAAGCGGTATCTCGGGTTAAGGTTGGACACCTGGCAGAGTGTGCCAGAAGCTTATCGTGGTAGGACCCACGGATAAGACAGAATTTCGGGGACGAAATTCTTTTTAAGGTGGGTAGACTGTAACAGCCCGGGAAAAATTTTTGATTTTTACCGGGACTGTAAAAGTCTTTTTACCGTGATTTACTGTTGAATTAATCTTGGGTAATTAATTCAAGGTAAATCGGGAGTCGTTTTTTGAAACCGAGAGTTTTTCCGCGCTCGTGATTTTTCCGTGGATTTTTCGGGCCTAAGTTGGTATTTTTCGGGTTTCGAAATTTCTCAAAAAATCACACCGGAAAATAACTAAGGGGGGTATGAGTTATTTTCTGGTCCGGACCGGACTCGTTTCAATAATGCAGACAAGCTGCATTATTGTTAATTCACATGATGCACAGTGCTTGCATAGTACATCACCGGTTATAAAAGGAAGAAAGTAGAGGAAGAAGGAGAGGAAGAAGAAAATAGGAAAAAAAAAAAGAAGGAAAAGAAAAAAAAAGAAGAAAATACAGAAAACCGGTGAACAGTTTGCCACCCACCCCCTGCCACTGTTCACCAAACGAAGCTCCGGGCCGTGTCTCCTCTCACCACCGCCGCCGTCAGGACCGCCACACCATCGCGACCTCGACGCCGTCGCTTCCTCCTCCTTCCGTCCACCGACGCGCGCCGTAGAGCCGTAGACCCGTCGGCAGA
Organism: Turnera subulata; assembly: GCA_028386065.3. Classification (NCBI taxonomy): domain Eukaryota; kingdom Viridiplantae; phylum Streptophyta; class Magnoliopsida; order Malpighiales; family Passifloraceae; genus Turnera; species Turnera subulata. Next base: position 24,465 of record JAKUCV010000460.1, on the reverse strand, counting down.
CCCGCGGATCTCACTCTCCGCGCCGCTGCTCAGCTTCCTGCCGTCGCCGCGCCGCCGTTCCACCGCCCAGGGAGTCGCCTGCATCCGCTGCTGCTGTGGGGGTGCTCGCTCGTCCTTCCCTCTCGCCGTCGCCGCCTCTGAACCCGCGTAAGGTAAGGCCGAGTTGCATCGACCCGTTTCTCCTGGGTCCGGGTCGCGCCAACCTGGGCTGGGTTTGGGCTGTGCGCCGGGCCTGCTTCGCGGGCCTATCCTTGGGCCGGCCTGTGGAGTAGGTTGGGCTGGCACTATTCAGCCCAGTCCGATTTAATTTAAAAGAATATATATATATATTTATTTATTTATTAATAATCTGGTATATAATTTTGGAAAAAATATATATTTATTTTGAGAAAATTGTGGCCGATTTAATTCTGGTATTTTTAGGAAAATATAAATATATATACTTTGATAAATAATTAAGTTATGTTTTGGGAAACTATTATTAATTGGAAAAAAATATATATGTATCATGAAATAATTTCTGGAAATTTATATATATATTATTTTCTCTAGAAAATTATAGTTATGGAAATATATATATATGTACTTTGTAAATTAAAGATAATTATATTTTGTGTTGGAAATATTATTATGTATTGAGAAAAAGATAAATACTATGTATATATTTTCTGAAAATTATAAATACGATATTATTTTTCTGGAAAAATTATGGAGATTATATTTTGGGAAATAATAATTATTTTATGAAAATATTTTGAAAAGAGTTTTAATTAAAGTATGGTACCGAAATTATATTCGGATATACGTACGGTATAATATTTTCGGTAAATGGAAATAATAAAAGATATGTAACCGGGATGGGGTTAATTCGTAGTATTGGCATCATAGCATACCGATTATGTGCATTTATGTGTATATATTGTCTTGTGGTATAGGTTTGGATATCGGGCAGTTTCCCGAGAAGCCGGCGTCGGACCGGTCATTGTTTCCGGAGTTGAGTAATCGGCCAAGGTGAGGATGGATTCCCTTCAATATGTGCCTGTATTACTCGGTTATTTTGTTTTGTTGTTTATTGCATTGTTGAGTATTGTGTTTGTTGTGGTTTGTCTCGGGATGTTAATCCCATGGTCTTGATTGTTGTCGGGATGTTTATCCCAGTACTTTGATTGGGTTTGAATATTTATTTTCGTGTCATAGCCATGAGTATAATGGATTAATAATAAACTGTGACAAGGATGTCGATCCTTGATTTTGGATGGGATGTCTATCCCTGGATTTTGGTTAGGGATGTCGATCCTTGTGATTTGATTTTAATGACGGTAATATAATTGTCACGTGATAGGTAGTGGTACGACTCGATGGTTTAAGACTGTTTCGTGGTGGCCTTGACCTGGGTTCTTGTTATAAGCATGTCTATGCTTGGGATGCCTATCCCGTGATTATTTTTGGGATGTCGATCCCTGGGTTCTCTGGATTTGGTCTGGCACCCGGAATGTGTTGATAACCAGGTCTGACCGCTAGCTTATTCGTGACGGGGCCCGGTAAGATAAAATTGGATAATTGGATTTTTATTTGAGTCTTTTTGGTCTTGGACCGGTTTTGGGTCGAGTCTTTTGGTTGGCTGTTATTCTTGACTTGAGTAATTTTAGTGTTCATATTGATTGTCTTTCCTTCGTCGGTGAGCACTTCGGACTCACCCCTCACCTGCGGGCTCCCGTAGGATGAGTTATTTGTTGTACAGGTTTGTTGCATTCCAGATAGGCTGAGGCGTTATCCCTTGGACAGGGCTCGGATCCATAGTTTGCATCTATGTCGCATACAGTGTTTAGTGAGTTGTTAAGTCTTCCGCTGTGCATTTTATTGTTACTATTGGGCCATTGGGCCGGTTTTGTTATTTATGATGTTTCTTATTTTGGGCCGTTGGGCCCGAGTTATTGTTGTATACACTGTATGCTGGGTTTATTTTGGTTGGGTCGTCACAGTTTCGGCACGTGTTTACTGTGTACGGTAAATACGGGTCGGGGCGTTTCATAAGATTTGAGAAAACAAAAATTCATTTGTTATGATGTAATAATATTTCAAAATTTTAAAATTCTATATTATGTTGATTATTATAGATGAATAAAAATTATATGACAAATAAAAAAATTAGAGAATGAATAAAAAATTAATATAAATTCTGATAGAATCATGTATTATAGAAAATAAATAAAAATCAATTTATATGATTTTTATATTAAAAAAATTATTGAAGTTTAATAATTCAAATGAATGAAATAAAACACAGTATTAAAGATGACTATAGATAAACCTTTAATTTATTATAAAAAATAATTAGAAAAGATATTTATATAAAACTCTATCCATGTATAATGAAGAGTAATATTATTTTCCATATTCTAAAATCAGAAAACATTATGATATATACTATATGTACCATGAAAATTTTAACCAAAATAATAAAAATACATAAATTGTTATATAAAATTACAAAAGATGAATAAATAATTTATAAATATAAAAAATCACTATTATTTACCCTTAAAATTTTTCATAATTTAATTTAATTTATTATTTTTTCTATAAATTAGAAAATATTTTTGCATTAATAATAATGAATTCTAGAATGTCATCATAATAATGTATTGCTATATTATGTCGAAATACATTAAAAATGATAATCTAATTTAATAATTTCTATTTACATAATTTATTTACTAATTTTTATTTCAATAATTATAAATATTAAAAAATAATTATATTACATATTACCGCATCGCACGTGCAGAAAAACTAGTTCCCTAGAATAAGGTCTCGACTCAAGTGAAAATTACTATTAAAAACTCACCCAGCGGATTCGACTCGCAATCGGGGTCGAAACCGGGCTCTTAATACTTGATGGAAAACTGAAAAAATAGGACTATCCATTATCTCTTATCCATTAGCTCTTATCCAGTTTTTGTTAGCTTTGGTAAAGCAACCCTTGCGGTCTTGTTATCCACAGCCACCAGCAGATGCAGATGGGTGGAGGAGATGCCGTTATCCCTCTCCCAAACACATCACCACCATCCCTCCTCCCTCGCTTGCACTTGGCCGGTAAGTCGCCGCCGTCCCGTCATCTTCTTCTTCGCACATATAATTATAATACTAGTAGTATTATTACCTGCAATGGAGGAGGCAGACACAAGTACAAATACATCAAACCCAGACCCAGACCAAACAAGAACACATACATGCCCAAACCCAAACCCAAACCCAGATATGCTACTGTGGAGGATGCCCTGTCTTCCTTCAGTGCAATGCTTTGTGAGGTTCCTTTGCAGCCTATTCGCAACTTCAATTACTTATTATCGGCCCTTGTCCGAATGAGACATTATGACACAGTAATCTCTCTAGCCAGACAAATCATTCAGCGAGGACCCACTCCCGATGTTTATACACTCTCCATTTTTGTCAATTGCTTATGCAAAGAAGGCAGGTTTTCGGATGCTGAAGCTCTGCTCCATAAGGCGGTTCAATGGGATATCCGTCCTGATGTTGTCACTTACAGTTCACTAATGGATGGATACTGTTCGCGCGGAGAGATGGATAAAGCTAGAGAAGTGTTTGAGCTGATGAAGAGCAAAGGTTGCACACCTAACCTTCATACTTACAACATTCTCATTAAGGGATACTGTAAGGTGAAAAAATTAGATGAAGCTAAGGAAGTTTTTGATGTTATGGTTCGGTCGGATATCCATCCGGACGTCGTCACTTACAACTCACTAATGGATGGATACTGTTCCAGCGGAGAAATTGATAAAGCTAGAGAACTGTTTGAACTGATGAAGAGCAAAGGTTGCACACCTAATCCTCGTAGTTACAACATCCTCATTAAGGGATACTGTAAGATGCAGAAGATAGATGAAGCTAAAGAAGTTTTTGATGTTATGGCTGGATTGGGTATCAGTCCGGATGTCGTCACTTACAGTTCACTAATGGGTGGATACTGTTTGCGCGGAGAGATGGATAAGGCTAGAAAAGTGTTTGATCTGATGAAGAGCAAAGGTTGCACACCTGATAGTCGTACTTACAGCATTCTCATTAATGGATACTGTAATATCAAAAAGATAGATGAAGCTAAGGAAGTTTTCGATAGTATGGATCGGTTGGGTATTCATCCCGATGTTGTCACTTACAATTCAGTAATGGATGGATACTGTTCGCACGGAGAGATGGATAAAGCTATAGAAGTGTTTGAGCTGATGAAGAGCAAAGGTTGCAGACCTGATCTTCAAAGTTACAACATCCTCATTAGTGGATACTGTAAGATGAAAAAGATAGACGAAGCTAGGGAAGTTTTCAATGGTATATCACGTCTAGGAATTTCACCTGATGTTGTCACTTACAACACCTTGATTCAAGGTCTCTGCAATTTAGGGCATCATGACAAGGCTTCTACTTTGCTCTCTGAAATGTTGGCTTCTAATGTCAAACTGAATGAGTTCACTTTCAATATATTGGTTGATGCTCTTTGCAACGAAGGCAGGACTTCGGAGGCACAGTCTTTGCTAAAAACAATGGATCAATGGGGTATCCATCCCAATGTCGTCAATTACAACACACTATTGAATGGATATTGTTCGCGCGGAGAGATAGATAAAGCTAGAGAAGTGTTTGATTTGATGACAAGCGAAGGTTGTACACCTAATCTTCGAAGTTACAACATCCTCATTAATGGATACTGTAAGATACAAAAGATAGATGAAGCTAGGGAAGTTCTCGAAAATATGGATCGATTGGATATCCATCCGGATGTTGTCACTTACAACTCACTAATGGATGGATATTGTTCGCGCCGAGAAATGGATAAAGCTAGGGAAGTGTTTGATATGATGACAAGCAAAGGTTGCAGACCTGATCTTCATAGTTACAACATCCTCATTAATGGATACTGTAAGATGAAAAAGATAGATGAAGCTAAGGATGTTCTTGATGGTATGTCTCATATGGGAATTTCACCTGAAGTTGTCACTTACAACCCCTTGATTGAAGGTCTCTGCAATTTAGGCCAGCATGACAAGGCTTCTACTTTGCTCGCTGAAATGTTGGCTTCTAATGTCAAACCAGATGAGTTCACTTTCAATATATTGGTTGATGCTCTTTGCAAACAAGGCAGGACTTCGGAGGCACAAACTTTGCTAAAAACAATGGATCAATGGAGTATCCATCCTGATGCCGTCAATTACACCACACTAATGAAAGGATATTGTTCGCGTGGAAAAGTGGATAAAGGTAGACAAGTGTTTGATCTGATGATAAGCAAAGGTTGCAGACCTGATCTTCATGCTTACAACATCCTCATTGACGGGTACTGTAAGATACAAAAGATAGATGAAGCTATGGAAGTTCTTCATGGTATGTCTAGTATGGGAATTTCACCTGATGTTGTCACTTACAACACCTTGATTAAAGGTCTCTGCAATTTAGGGCAGCATGACAAGGTTTCTACTTTGCTCTCTGAAATGTTGGCTTCTAATGTCAAACCAGATGAGTTCACTTTCAGTATATTGGTTGAGGCTTTTTGCAAAGAAGGCAGGACTTCGGAGGCACAAACTTTGCTAAAAGCAATGGATCAATGGGGTATCTGTCCCGATGTCGTCAGTTACACCACACTAATGAAAGGATATTGTTCGTGTGGAAAAATGGATAAAGCTAGAGAAGTGTTTGATCTGATGATAAGCGAAGGTTGCAGACCTGATCTTCATGTTTACAACATCCTCATTGACGGGTACTGTAAGATACAAAAGATAGATGAAGCTAAGGAAGTTTTCGATGGTATGCCTCGTACAGGAATTTCACCAGATGTTGTCACTTATTCCACTTTGGTAGATGGTTTACGGAAGCTAGGGCGTGGTGATGAGGCATTGGTGCTATTGAAAACTATGGAAAAGCGTTAATTCGCTGTTATAATACATGGATTCCTTCTACCTGGGTTCTATCAATAGCATCTCATTCCACAAGGAGGGTAGGGGATTCTCAACAGATGCCACCACTGCAGAGCTATTATAGTCTACTGATGATGATCTCCATTTAGCGTTGCAGTGGATCTTTGCAGGCTTCTCTGTGCTTGCTATGATTATTGTTGTTTTTTTTTTTTTTTTTATGCTGTATGCTTTTTCCTAGTCTTGTACTCTCTAGTGGATTAATAGCATTTTTCATCCTTTGTTTGCCCATTAGGATATTTTTTATCCCTCCGCTGCAAACGGCACAAATTTAATGCTTGTGTTAAATTTTTAGGACATTTTTTTTAATCCCAATTTTCGTTTAAAAAACGCTGATATGTTAATTTTTTTTAATGACACATTGAAGTAGACTCCCTTCAACCGTGGGCAAAAAAGGGTCAAGGGGTTGGATGGGCGTGGTCTAGACCGATGTGTTTCCCAATTGTTGATGTGTCATTGAAATAGTTTGATACTTCAGCATAGCTGCATAAGAGGAAATTGGAAGCAAAATAAAAATTGTCCTAGAAATTTAATATAACGATTAAATTTGTTTATTTTGGAATAGAGAGATATAAAATGTCCTAATCACAAGCACAAGGATAAAAAATGGTATTGTTGTCCCAAGTGCCATTGTGTTTGTGGTTTGTTTGATTAAAACAGTTATTTTCTATTTCCTAGTGTCTTTGCTTCTCTCTTCCTTTTTTTTTTTTTTTTATACTTGTTAGTATCCCCTAGCTCGACATGTTAGACTAATCTCACCCGTGGCTTGACCTCCCATCTCACTTCCCAGACATTTAGCCTAGGACCATGAGCGACACGGTTCAGTATCCAGCTCAAAGTATAGGACTACTACTAACAGTATATTTTTCATACCTCACGTTTCTGCCTGATCGAACCTGGGTCGTGAGTTTAGAGGCCATAGAATGCTGAAGCCACTGCGCCAACACCTTGTTGGTTTTGCTTCTCTCTTCCGTTGCCTATCTCTTCCTCTTTTTCTCTCTAAATTCCTAAATCTTCATTTCTTTCCCTTGCATATCTTCACAATTTCCTACCATCTACTTAGCATCGACCCTCTCAAGAACCGTGGCCAGGAAATATTTGGCAAGTAACTACCAAGTAAATCGTTCAGAGCCGGTCCTTAACCCATAATTCAAAATTTTAAATCTTAAAGCAAATGTTAAACTTTAAATCTTAAACCCAAATCCAAAAAAAGAAACATAGAATTTAATGTTTAGGGATTATGATTTTATTATTTTGGAATTAAGAATTTAGGGTTTAGAATTTTACAATTTACAATTTTTTTATCTTTAGATTTAAGATTTTAGAAGTTCTAAAATTTATTACAAAATTTTAATTGAATTCTATAACTTTTCTTTTTAGAAAAAATTAAGTTTTTAAAAAAGGTTTTTGGCACATTTAGTATCTAAGTTATTAAGTTTTGTACCTAAATTTTTATTTTATTCAATACTAAACTTTTATATTATGTTCAATTTTGTACATTGGTTAGCTCTAGGTGATGACTAGCCCGGTTTCCCTTGAAGCAAATAACATTTTAGAAAACAAAAAGTTGTATAATCTCATTCCTCAGGGAGGGTAGGGAATTCTCAACAGATGCCACCACTGCGGAGCTATTACTACATCTACAGTCTACAGTACTGATGATGATCTACATCTGGGAATGGCAGAGATGGCTGCCGGGAAGCAAATGTAATCTAGTGGATGAATTAGCGTTGAAGTGGGATCTTTGCAGGCTTCTCTGTGCTTGCTATGATTATTGTTGTTATTTTTTATTTTTTATGCTGTATGCTTTTTCTTAGTCTTGTACTCTGATTAATAACATTCTTCATCCTTAGGTTTGCCCATTAGGATATACATGAACACCTGAAATAAGAGGGTTTTCTAGCAAGAATTCAACTCTGGCTCTACCAAAGCCCCTCCACCCTTTGTAGTTTTCCATCTTATCCTCCAACACGAAACTTGCTGGGAATACATCTACTATTTTCCAGATTTTCCGTTCACTTAGCCAGTTTGTAATGTGTAAACTGGCTATATGCGAAACAAGAAACAAAGAAGGTTACTAAGTTGATGCATCCACTATATTCTAAAATCATGGCGTAAACTATAGATGATTGTGATAGGGAGTAGATCTAGTGATTTCTTGAATGGATCTGGTAATGGATGAGGAAGGTTACTATTCACATTTGAGAGAGAAGCGGCAGTCTGGTACCACGCAGCTTTTAGGGAGTGTACTAATAAATCATTATATTTATCAAGTAAGTTCATAAATTGGGATGTTTAGCTATTATTAATATTTTGGATATGCTGCAGTTAGAATTTTTAATAGAGCAAGCAACTCAAATCTGTTTGTAAGCATAAAAGATGGTTAAACACTTTCTATATACCTGGATTTTCTTATTTATCTCGATCATATATCTTAGAGCATTTATGCCTCCTTTTATGTATCCTAAATTTCAATTTTGCACATTTTGTATATCTCAGGTGGCCATTTGTTCGGGTCCATTTGGCATGTGGTACAATACACTTACAAAATTTTTGTAGGATCCACAAACTAGGGTATTTAAGAAATAAAGTGGGACTTATACAATTTACCATGATACTAGAATCATGATGCGTGTCAAGTGGATCCGAACAGATGACTATGTCTTGGTCCTGGCGGCCTCAGGTACATAAAATTGATAAAAATTGTAACTTGGGATAGATAAACGGGAAACAAAACTCCCAAGTATACAATTCAAATGCGAAACCTAGGTGTATGAGAGGCCTATACAATTTACATGCTACTAGAATCATGACACGTGTTAAGTAGACCCAAACAGATGACCATGTCATCGTCGTGGCAACCTCAGGTACATAAAATGAATAAAAATTGCAACTCGGGATAGATAAACGGGAAACAAAAACTCCCAAGTATACAATTCAAATGTGAAACTTAGGTCTGGCCTATACAATTTACCATGCCAAGGAGCAAATTTACTTTTCCTTGGGAGTGAATCAAATTTACCAATTAGTTTTTAAAATGTATTTAACCCGACAGATAAGAAACCCCAGCTGTTTAACCCCATAAAATGTCTTTTTTTTTGGTTTCCCACTGGTATTCTAGGCCAGTTCACCTTTAAGGACATTAAAGACACCAGACTAAATCCAGCTCGACTTGGGTGGCGCACCTAGGTAATGGTGGGTGAGTCTCCCAAATGAAGTTTTCTGTAAACACGAAAACACGAGGACTCAAACCCGAGACCTCACTTAAGCGGAACAAGTCGCTTACTACTTGAACCAACCTCAATTGATTCATAAAATATCTTATCCATTAGCTTTTATCGCTTTTCTTTTACCTTTGATACTTTCGATTTCAACCTACCTTTGTTCTGTTGTTGTTCACAGCCACCAACAGGAGCAGATGCGGATGGGTGGAGGAGCTACTGTTATCCCTCTCCCAAGCATATCACCACCATCCCTCCCTCGCATGCACTTCGCCGGTAAGTCGCCGCCTTCCCGTCATCTTCTTCTTCGCGCATATAATTATAATACTAGTATTATTACCTGCAATGGAGGAAGCAGACACAAGTACAAATACATCAAACCCAAACCCAGACCAAACAAGAACACATACATGCCCAAACCCAAACCCAAACCCAAACCCAAACCCAGATATGCTACTGTGGAGGATGCCCTGTCTTCCTTCAGTTCAATGCTTCGTGAGGTTCCTTTGCAGCCTATTCGCAACTTCAATTACTTATTATCGGCCCTTGTCCGAATGAGGCATTATGAGACCGTATTCTCTCTGGCCAGACAAATCTTTCAGCGAGGACCCACTCCCGATGTTTATACACTCTCCATTTTGGTCAATTGCTTATGCAAAGAAGGCAGGTTTTCGGAAGCTGAAGCTCTGCTCCAAACGGCGGTACAATGGGATATCCGTCCCGATGTTGTCACTTACAGTTCACTAATGGATGGATACTGTTCGCGCGGAGAGATGGATAAAGCTAGAGAAGTGTTTGAGCTGATGAAGAGCAAAGGTTGCACACCTGATATTCATACTTACAGCATCCTCATTAATGGATACTGTAAGATGAAAAAGATAGATGAAGCTAGGGAACTTTTTGATGTTATGGCTCGATCGGGTATCCATCCCAATGTTGTCACTTACAGTTCACTAATGGATGGATACTGTTCGCGCGGAGAAATTGATGAAGCTAGAGAACTGTTTGAGCTGATGATGATCACAGGTTGCACGCCTGATATTCGTACTTACAGCATTCTCATTAATGGATACTGTAATATCAAAAAGATAGATGAAGCTAAGGAAGTTTTGGATAGTATGGATCGATTGGGTATCCATCCCGATGTCGTCACTTACAGTTCACTAATGAATGGATATTGTTCGAGCGGAGAGATGGATAAAGCTAGAGAAGTGTTTGATCTGATGACGAGCGAAGGTTGCACACCTAATCTTTATAGTTACAGCATCCTCATTAATGGATACTGTAATATCAAAAAGATAGATGAAGCTAAGGAAGTTTTCGATAGTATGGATCGATTGGGTATCCGTCCCGATGTCGTCACTCTCAATTCACTAATGGATGGATATTGTTCGCGGGGAGAGATGGGTAAAGCTAGAGAAGTGTTTGATCTGATGACGAGCAAAGGTTGTGTGCCTGATCTTCATACTTACAACATTCTCATTAAGGGATACTGTAAGATACAAAAGATAGATGAAGCTAACGAAGTTCTTGATGGTATGTCTCATATGGGAATTTCACCTGATGTTGTCACTTACAACACCTTGATTCAAGGTCTCTGCAATTTAGGGCAGCATGACAAGGCTTCTACTTTGCTCTCTGAAATGTTGGCTTCTAATGTCAAACCAAATGAGTTCACTTTCAGTATATTGGTTGATGCTTTTTGCAAAGAAGGCAGGACTTCGGAGGCACAAACTTTGCTAAACGCAATGGAGCAATGGGGTATCCATCCCAATGTCATCAGTTACACCACACTAATGAAAGGATATTGTTCGTATGGAAAAATGGATAAAGCTAGAGAAGTGTTTGATCTGATGGAGAGCAAAGGTTGCACACCTAACCTTCATACTTACAGCATCCTCATTGACGGATACTGTAAGATACAAAAGATAGATGAGGCCATACAGCTTTTTGAGGAAATGTCCGGTATAGGTTTGGTTCCCAATACTGTTGCTTGCCGTAATCTTTTAAGCGGCTTATCACTGGCAGGAAGACATGCGGAAGCCAAACAGCTATTGTACTACAGGAATGCAAATGGCGCAATGCCGGATCAATAACTTATTTCACTTTGGTAGATGGTTTGCAGAAGCTAGGCGTGGTGATGAGGCATTAGTGCTATTGCAAACTATGCAAAAGCACTTGGTGAAGCCTAATATAGTGCTATAATATCCTTATTTGTGGCGTCTGAAATTCGGGATTTCTTAGACATACCAAAGAACTGTTTGACTCTCCATGTCTGAAAGGATTGCGACCAGATGCCTAGACATGTTGCATAATGATGAATTGACTTTGCTTGAAAGAGTATCCCTTGAGGCAGATAACATTTTTGTAAAGCAGAAGAGGTGGCTGCTCACTGGACTGTTGGTGTACAATGTTATATTACAGGGGTTGCTTCTACCCTGGGATGTATCAATGGCAACTCAATTCCTCAAGAAGGGTAGGTGATTCTCAACAGGTGCCACCATTACAGTGCTGTTGCTACATCTTTAATCTAATGATGGTAATTTAGTGGATGAAATAACATTATGGCAGTGGATCTTTGCAGACTCCTTTGTGCTTGCTATGATTATTGTCATTAGTTTTTAAGCTGTAGGGGTTTTTCTTAGTTCTTGCATATTCCCTAATGTGTAAGGATCTTTGTTGTCACCAGTTGTACAATTCTCTGTGGTTTTTCTCCTAGTGCATACCCACTTGCAGTTTTTCTACCTTTAATTTTGGACACATGTTCAGTAATTTTTTTGATTATTAAGTGGGAATGCATGCTATCTAATTTACATATTTGATTTTTTTCCAAAAAAAAAGAAACTATGTACCATAAACTACAAATGAAACAGCGAATAGCGGAAGCAACTGGAAACACTACCAGAAGCCTCCAAAATACAAAATTATTTGACCCTAGCAGATGCCATCTAGCAAGTCTTCCAGACTTCCAAATTCTGTATGTGACAGAATTGAAGGCTTATGCAGAAGATTTGTATGGGGAAGTACTGATAAACGGGGATAACTGCACCTGAGTAATACGAATGATGCTTTCCTAATGAAGCTGGGTTTGCTTATATTTGCGGAACCAAATTGCTGATGGGTGAGAGTAATACAGAGTAAATATTTGGCAAATCACAACCTGCGGGTGGCTCAACCAAAGAAAACCGATTGCCTTCACACATGGGGAGGGGTATTGTGACGGGATGAAAGCTAGATTGTGAGGATGCAGACCCTCTAATTGATTATACTGTAAGGGAAATACCAGCAGAGTGGTGGGATGAATCAGTTGTGCAGTACCCTGATGATGAGGGCAATTGGAACTGAGAGCAAAATCCTTCCATTCCTACCAGAGGAACTTGGATGGAGAGTGTGTGCAAATTAGAGTGGGTTTGAAACCGTGGGTTTGAAGGGGTCTAACCCACGCTTGTGGGTTTCAATCCTACCCCTAACCCGAACCCACTCGTTTTCTAATGCAACCAAACGGCGGGTTCAACCCCTAACCCTAACCCACAGACTCAAACCCACGATCCAAACGACCCCTTACCTTCCACGCTGAGAAGGGAGGAGAAGTAAAAAGAAAAAGGAAGCGTGGGTGTAAAGGGAAGCGTGGGTGCGGCGGGTGGGGAGGAAGAAGAAGAGCAAAAAAAAGAAAAGAGAAAAGAGAGAAAAAAAGACAGAAAAGGACATGAATAAAACTAGGAGTTAAAATGATTGGGGTGAGTTTTATTTTAATTCAGACCGTATTGGGCAAATCGAAAATAAAATCGGGTTAACCAACCGATATTTCAATTTTAAAATCGGATAACAATATTTGGAATTTCTGGAAATTAAAATCTAGAAAAAGATGGGTCGTACTTTTTTTAATCACGTGGTCCAATAAAATTCCGACATGTGTCAAGTGGACCGGACAAATGACCACGTCATCGCCCGGTTGCCCGAGGTAAAAAAAAGGAGAAAATTCTAAACCCGGGGTATACAAAAGGTACAGAAAAACTTCCGAGTATACAAACGGGGGACAAACACGAAACTCGGAAGCCTAAAAACGTGCTTGACCCGAAGACAATACTAGTCACATTTCCCTCTTTGATTTGAGTTTCAATGGATCATAGGTTGGATCTCAGAGATGGTGGTTTGGGAGTGTCATTGTGTGCATTTTCTAGTATTCTCATGTGGCAAAAAAGATTAATTATTTATTCTCATATATTGAATTTTCAAAATCAAAATAAAAATACAATACTAGTAAGCAGGAAAATGGAAGAAAAATAGTAGATAACATTATCACTTACTTATTTAAGAAAATAATAACATTTTCAGAGAAGAAGAAAAAAATAAATAAAATAATAATGTTGTTTAATGATTTAACAAATGAATATCAAATTTGCAAATGTACTAGATGTAACTCAAGAATTAAGAAAGACAATTTCACCAAAGAAAAAAAAAAGAATTAAGAAAGACAGATATTTAATAATGAGATCCTGTAATAAATAATATCTAAGAATAACAACAAGCAACTGAAAGTGATGGGTTCTGCCTTAACGGAAAACTTTATCATGGGCACTCCAAAACTTCTCTGGCTTTAACACTCCAAAACTTATCCACTTTACCACTGGGACAACAACTGGAGATGGAGCAAAGAATCTCTTGCATTTCTGTCACTCTTGCTCACAGCCACCACCACCACCACCAGCAGCAGCAGATTGTGAGGCCAAGCCCATCATCATCATCATCAACATCAACGTCCCTTCCTCGCCTTCGTTTCTCCGTCGCGGCCGCCGGTAAGCCTTCCTCTCGTACTGTTCTTGGCACTTACAATGATAACAGTGTTACTTCCAGTGGAGGAAGGAGACACAAATATATCAAACCCAGAACTAAACCCAGAAATGATGACAGTCCGGAGGATGCCTTGTCTTCCTTCGGTGTTACTTCCACTAGTGGAGGAAGGAGACACAATCGTAAACACAACCCAAGACACAAATACATCAAACCCAGAACTAAAATCAGATATGATGATAATCTGGAGGATGCCTTGTCTTCCTTCGGTAGAATGCTTGATGAGGTTCCAATGCCTGATATTCGCAAGTTCAATCAGTTATTATCTGCCCTTGTCCGAATGAAACATTATGGGACAGTAATCTCTCTGTGTAAACAAATCTTACAGCGAGGGCCCACTCCCGATGCTTATACGCTCTCCATTTTGGTCAATTGCTTATGCAAGACTGGGAAAGCCGACTCTGTTGTTGGGTTGCTGAGTAGAGTGGACAGAGGGACAGAACAAGTTTCTGAGGATTTGGATATCCTCTCCGAAATGATCAGCATAGGGGTTTCTCCTGATGTTGTCACCTTTAACATATTGCTCAATGCTTTTTGCAAACAAGGCAGGATTTCAGAAGCTCAAGCTTTGCTTAAAACAATGGATCAATGGGGTATCCGTCCCAGTGTTGTCACTTACAGTTCACTGATGGATGGATATTGTTCGGTCGGCGAAATGGATAAAGCTAGAGAAGTGTTTGATCTGATGATGAGCACTGGCTGCACACCTAATCTTCATAGTTACAGCATCCTCATCAATGGATACTGTAAGTTGCGAAAGATGGATGAAGCTAAGGAAGTATTCGATAGTATGGATCAATTGGGTATCCGTCCCAATGCCGTCACTTACAATTCACTAATGAATGGATATTGTTCACGCAGGGAAATGGATAAAGCTAGAGAAGTGTTTGATCTGATGACAAGCAAAGGTTGCAGACCTGATCTTCGTACTTACAACATCCTCATTAATGGATACTGTAAGAAGCGAAAGATGGATGAAGCTAAGGAAGTTTTTGATGGTATGGATCAATTGGGTATCCATCCCGATGTGGTCACTTACCGTTCATTAATGGACGGATATTGTTCCCGCGGCGAAATGGATAAAGCTAGAGAAGTGTTTGATCTGATGATGAGCACTGGTTGTGCACCTAATCTTCGTAGTTACAACATCCTCATTAGTGGATACTGTAAGATGCAAAAGATAGATGAAGCTATGGAAGTTTTTGATGCTATGGATCGATTGGGTATCCATCCCGATGTCTTCAGTTACAGTTCACTAATGGATGGATATTGTTCGCTGGGAGAAATCGATAAAGCTAGAGAAGTGTTTGATCTGATGACGAGCAAAGGTTGTACACCTGATATTCATAGTTACAACATCCTCGTTAATGGACAGTGGAAGATGCAAAAGACAGAGGAAGCTAAAGGTTCTTTTGATGGTATGGATCAATTGGGTATCCATCCCAATGTCGTCACTTACAATTCACTAATGAATGGATACTGTTCGCGCAGAGAGATGGATAAAGCTAGAGAAGTGTTTGATATGATGACAAGCAAAGGTTGCAGCCCTGATCTTCATACTTACAACATCCTCATTAATGGATACTGTAAGATGCGAAAGATAGATGAAGCTAAGGAAGTTTTCGAGGGTATGGATCAATTGGGTATCCATCCCGATGTGGTCACTTACAGTTCACTAATGGATGGATATTGTTCGCGGGGGGAAGTGGATAAAGCTAGAGAAGTGTATGATCTGATGATGACCTCTGGTTGTGCACCTAATCTTCATAGTTACAACATCCTCATCAATGGATACTGTAAGATGCAAAAGATAGATGAAGCTATGGAAATTTTCGATGCTATGGATCAATTGGGTATCTGTCCCGACGTCTTCAGTTACAGTTCACTAATGGATGGATATTGTTCACGGGGAGAAATTGATAAAGCTAGAGAAGTGTTGGATCTGATGACGAGCAAAGATTGTACACCTGATCTTCATAGTTACAACATCCTCATTAATGGATACTGGAAGATGCAAAGGACAGATGAAGCTAAACAAGTTATCGATGGTATGGATCAATTGGGTATCCGTCCTGATGTCGTCACTTACAGTTCACTAATGGATGGATATTGTTTGCGGGGAGAAATGGCTAATGCTAGAGAAGTGTTTGATCTGATGGTGAGTGCTGGTTGTACACCTAATCTTCATAGTTACAGCATCCTCATTAATGGCTACTGTAAGATGCGAAAGATGGATGAAGCTAAGGAAGTTTTTGATACTATGGATCGATTGGGTATCCGTCCCGATGTTGTCACGTACAGTTCACTAATGGATGGATATTGTTCGTGTGGAGAAATGGATAAAGCTAGAGAAGTGTTTGATCTGATGGTGAGCAACAGTTGCACACCTAATCTTCATAGTTACAACATCCTCATTAAAGGATACTGTAAGACTGAAAAGATAGATGAGGCTAGGGAAGTTTTCGATTGTATGTCTTGTACGGAAATTTCGCCAGATGTTGTCACTTATTGCACTTTGGTAGATGGTTTACTGAACCTAGGGCGTGGTGATGAGGCATTGGTGCTATTGAAAGCTATGGAAAAAGAATTTGGTGTAGCCTAATATAGTGCTATAACTTCCTCATCCGTGGATTGTGCAATTTGGGATTTCTTAGACCTGCTAGTGAACTGTTTTAAGTCTCTATATCTGAAGGGTTTGTGACCAGCTTGCTGGACATGTTGCATAGTGATGAATTGACTTCGCAAGAAAGAGTTTCCCTTGAAGCATATAATGTTTTAGAAAAACGGAAAAGGATGGCTGCTTACTGGACAGTTGCTGTACATTGTTACATTACAGAGGGTTGCTTCTACCCTGGGTTCTATCAATAGCAACTCAATTCCTCGAGGAGGGTTGGGGATTCTTAACAGATGCCACCACCACAGAGCTGTTAGTACATCTTTAATCTAATGTTGATGTTCTCCATTTGAGAATGATAGAGATGGCTGTCGGGGAGCGAAGGTGATTCAGTGGATAAATTAGCGTTGTTTGGATGCTAATGGATGGCTTAGCGTTGCAGTGGATCTTTGCAGGCTTCTGTGTGCCTGCTATGATTATTGTCATTATTTTTCTGCTGTAAGCTTATTCTTAGTTCCTGCATACTCCCTAATGGCAAAGGAACTTTGTTGTCCCCAGTTGTACAATTTTTCTACCTAAATGCAATACCATTTTTTACTTGTTTGTTCGAGTGCAAGGGTACCTTTTCCTTTCTATTTTCCTGTTTTTGAGTGTGCCACTTTTAGAATTTTCCTTCAACATGCGTGGTTGTCTAGAATATGTAGGCACTAGCATTGTATGTAGTTACTTGCTTTGGAGCTTCTGGATCATAGGCATGCTTTTCCCTGAACTAAGGGGAAGTCAGTCTCTGAAATCTTTGCTTGAAAAAAAATGTTTCAGAAGTTAGTCTTACTACCGTTTCTGCAATTATTCCTCAGTTGTATGATGAAGTGTTGGCTAGTTATGAAGGTGATGTTGTGGCTAAACAGATGCTGAAAACTCTCACCTTGTTGAATAATAATGCTCAACAAGTCTATCCAGGCTTTACCATGAGGGATGGAGTTCTGCGTTACAAGGGCATATTGTTTATCGGCATTGATGATTGGCAGAAAGTGTTGATTGCAGGTGTTCACCCTTCATCTATAGGAGGCTGTAGTTTTATTTTGGTTACTTATCTGTGGGTCAAACAAATCTCCTCCAAGAAGAGGATGAAAGGCATTGTCAAAAGTGTAACCATCATGCTAAACGCGCAAAACTCACCTGACTAATTGGAAGTTCTTGAGAACAAAGACTCTGGCTTCTGTTGAATAAAAGCCCCTGATTCACAAACAAAAGGGTCAGTACAAAGAAGAAAGGCAAAAGAGAAAATCCACAAAGGATCATCAAATGAGACAATCCTTCAAACACACCATACAAAAAAATTACAGAACCTCTTGTAGAATTTTATAAAAGCTTTCAGAATTCACTAATTTAAGCCAACACTGTAGCGGCATCTTCCTTGGTTCGATCCCATTAGTGGGATTGAGGGTGGTTTGGGGTTTAGAATTGTGAGTATTTACTAGGATTCCAATGTAGAAAAAGAATTCACTCATTTAACTTATTGGAAGCTGTCTTCCTAATATTGGAGCATTTCGAGTTCGAGTTTTGGGAACATAACACTCCAGAAACAAGGGACATTAACTTTTATAATTTCTAATTTCTATTATACCTAGGCCTGTTGATATCCCTTAAAAATGGATTGGCCTAAGATATAAAAGAAAAGAACCAGTCAGGTCTCTATAAAGTTTTATGGAGGAATTCTTCAGAACTTTCCCGTATTACACGGACCAACCGCGAATGCATTCCATTGATCTTTAGTGCTTGACCTGGACTGGGAGACGCAGTCTGCTGATCTTTATTGCTTGACCTGAGGACCCAAGCAAGTGAAGCAGTCTCTAGTCAGGTGGATATTTACCCATATATTCATAGTATCATTATTACATGAGCATTGAGCAGTTCAGCACTAATACTTGACTAGGTCTAGCAACCAATGAGACGAATTCAAACAGCAGTAACTGAACGAGTTTTCCAAAGAAAATGCCAAACAAACAAAATTTTTCTACAAGAAGATAAGCACAGAATTTTAGTTGTCAAATGGTAATAAACATACACTAAAGGTTAGATCACTTGGTATGTGCAATTCCTCCACTATGGTTTTTTTTTTTTCTCTACTTCTAGAATTACTTCTTCTACAAGTACGCTTGTCTCGTTTCAAACGTTATACCTAAAACATCTCTATAAATAGATAGAGCATTTGTAACAAGATTCACAGAGAAAAAGCTTATATACACTACCCTTGCAAAAGATGGATACTAACTGTTGCCCAAAATTTGCAGTTCTCTTGATTGTGGTGCTTCTTTCCTTGGCCTTGTCATCTGAAGCTGGTACCATTGTCACTTACTGGGGCCAAGATGGAAGGGAAGGCACCCTCTCAAGTACATGTGCCTCGGGGAAGTATGGCATCATCAACATTGCCTTCCTTTCAATCTATGGCAATGGACAAACACCAGAACTCAACTTGGCCGGTCACTGTGATCCTTCCTCGGGTGGCTGCCGCGGAGTAAGCCAAGGCATTCGTGACTGCCAAAACCGAGGCATTAAAGTTATGCTCTCTATTGGTGGGGGATCGGATGGCTATACCTTGACTTCGGATGATGAAGCTAGGGGTCTTGCAAAATATTTGTTTGACAACTTTCTTGGTGGCAGTTCCAATTCAAGACCACTAGGTGATGCCATTTTGGACGGTATTGATTTCGATATTGAATCCGGGGACCGCCATTATGCTGCTCTTGCTGTTAGATTGTCCGAACTAAGCCGGGGGAGAAGGAAAGTGTACTTGACTGCCGCACCTCAGTGTCCTTTCCCTGATTATTACCTCAATGGGGCACTCAACACAGGGCTTTTCGATTATGTCTGGATCCAATTCTACAACAACCCTTCATGTCAGTTTAACCAAAACAATCCTCAGGGTTTCAAGAATTCATGGAGGCAATGGATGTCTGTTCCGGCCAAACAATTCTTCGTGGGGCTTCCTGCTTCCACTGGTGCTGGCAGGGGTTATGTGACAAGTGATGTGCTCAAGTCTCAGGTTCTTCCCTTTGTAAAGGGCTCTGCTAAATATGGGGGTGTCATGCTTTGGAATAGGTACAATGATGCTCGGGATGGGTATAGTTCCAGGATCAAAGACAATGTTTAATTAAGCTTCTTTTAGCTCTAGCTATCCAGCCACAATATAATTAAGCTAATCGAGCAGGTTTGTTTCTGAAAAATGTAGAACAGCAATGTATGAGCATTTCCTTCTTGGGGAGTTAATATACTATATGAAATAAGGTGCTGTTTCCCTATAGATTATTGTTAATGGTGAATGATTCTGTTGTTTGGTAACTACCCCAAATTCAATTGTAATAACTGCAATGGAATAGCAAAACCATCATTAGGATCTAGACGATGGAAGGGGCCGGAGGCATTGGTGTTGGCCACAAGGCCCTAATACTATGTTTTCAACACCAAGTTTGTAGCACCATATCCTTACCATAACCATAGGGAGTTCCTTACAACATCTTTCACGTTCACATGAGGTTGCAAGTGCTGAAGAATGCTTCTGTCAAGTGAACCGTCTGCGGCAGGATCGTTATCATCCCACATATAACACAATTTTTCTAGTCTTTCCTTGCCTTTTAAATTGGCTTCCTTGGCATCTTGGACATCCATCACATTTTGAAGGTTTTGAAGATGAAGTTCTCCTTGTAAATGCTGATTCCCTCCCAACTCTCTAATGCTAAATCCTCTTTGCTTTCCCACAACAAAATCTGTCAATGTCCGAAGGTTCTTTAGTTTTCCCATCTGCATTGGCATCCAATGCAAACTTGTCCCCTTAATGTCAAGATGACATAAGTTGATTAGTTCCATCATGTTGACCGGAAGCTTAACGAGCCCGCTGCACCACCGCAAGATCAGATTTTGCAAGAGGTGCAACCCACATATTGATCCAGGAAGCTCTTCTATCAATAATCCCTCCAGTTCCAGATGCCGCAAATCCTTCAAATTACCAATTGAATCAGGCAACAACCTTACTGGTATTGGCTTAAGACGTGATGACTTGAGACTAAAATGACGCAAATGCTTTAAACTGCCTATGGAATGAGGCAGATAGGTAAGTTTCTCGCAATCTTCCATGATCAGAGTTTCCAAGTTGCGTAAGCTACCAATCTCTTCAGGTAATCTTTGGATGAACTTTGATGAGAGGCGCATCAAGCGCAAGTACTTGAATCTTCCGACCATAGCCAGTAAAATCGGCGCCCATCATGAGTACTGCAATTGAAACAGACATCTAGCACCCGTAAGCACTTTATTCTTCACAAAAAGTTGTGAAGATTTCTGTGCCTATCCTTCACTAAACACATAAAAGTGCGCAAAAGCTCTGCTTCACAAAGGCTGAAATCCCTCCACAGTGTTGCAGACATTTTCTGCAGAATACAAATAGCGTGTCCTTCTGGTAGGTTTGCGCGAATTCCAATCTTCCATGGTAAAGGAAAACTCTCCAGATATGTATTTAGCCAAGTCATTTATGAGATCATGCATAACAAAAAGAGAGGGATCCAAACCCGACTGTTGAAAAAATGATCTTGATGCAAGATCTTCAAAGTACTCATCGCCAATCTCCTCCATCTCTCTATCTTTGCCAGGTTGCATCAAAAATCCTTCTGCCATCCATGAAAGGACCAAGTCTTTCTGTCGAAATTGGTGATCCTTGGGGAAGACAGCACAGTAAGCAAAGGATTGTTTTAGATGGGACGGAAGATAATGATAGCTCAATCTCAAGGCCGGAATAATGTTATCATCATGCAAATTCCATATATTGCTCTTTAATATTGTGTCCCACTCTCTAAGATCGCTTTCGGAATGAAGTAAACATCCAAGTGCTTTTGCAGCTAGAGGTAGGCCCTTGCATTTTCTGACGATTTTTCTCCCAAGTTCTTCTTAGTCTCTGTAAACAATGCTACCGGGATTATCAAAGGCATGCTTTGCAAATAACAGCCAGCAATAATCTTCATTTAATTCTCGTAGACGGTAACTTGGAACTGTGGACAACATTGATGCTACACTTTGATGTCTTGTTGTTACAACAATCTTACTGCCTTGCGCAACAGATGATAGTGGTGCAAGTAAAAATTCCCAGTCAACATAATTGTCATTCCACACATCATCCAAGACAACCAAAATCCTTTGTCCCCTTACTTTCTCCCCTAGCTCAGCTTGAAGTTGGTTCGGAGTCAAGGAATCACAATCAGGAAAACCAATTTCCTTGAGAATATTTTTGGCCACCTTGACAACATCACAATCATCCGACACACAAACCCAGGCTTTCAGTTTGTCAAACTGCAACTCTATACGACAGTCATTGTAGACGATTTGTGCAAGGGTGCTTTTGCCCACCCCACCCATTCCCACTATGGGAACTACACCTAGGCATCTCCCGCTTGCATCATCTTAGAGAACTGACTTTATTATTGCTTCTTTGTCATCATCCCTGCCATAAACTCCAGAGTTATCCACCATAGAAACACTCAATCTTCTGCGAGTTGATGATGAGGGAGTTATTCCAACCCGCTCCACCAGGCCAAGTGCATCCCTCTGTTCCAGCAAATCTTCTATTCTCGCAAATATATCTTTCAATCTTGTTCCCTTCTCTCCCGTTCCCTTTTTACATAGATTAAGAGAAAACAAAAACTTCCTTACCTGATCTGAGCAGGTTTTAGGACCAGTTTCAAGCTCCAGCTGTTCTTGAGCTTCGTAAGCATCCTCATCCAGCAAGTCATCAGCTTCATAAGCCGCGTCCTTGAGATCATCAAGCCAGTTCTTAATAGCTTGCGAAGTGACCTGCTTCTCCTCCGCATCATCAAGCAATCCATTGACAGTGTTCATTCTTGTTTTCAACTGCCGCAGCAGCCTAAGATTAGGCTTTCGCCGCCTGAAGAAATCCATCACCTCCTTGGAAGCCATCTTTACAAACAAAACGTTGAAGAAAGCAGACAAAACAGCTCCTGCCACGAGTGTCCCGGCCAAGATTTCGTTCTACAAAGGTTGTCTGCGTGAAAAGTACAACAGCGCAGGAACAAAAGCAATGAAGGCAAACAAAGAGATACGGAATTTAAAAGATATTAACGTTCCCAATAAGTCCAACCTATTATACTCCTATGCATATATAGATGTCTTTTTTTTTTTTTCGAAAAAAAATAAAAGGCATCAGTGGTGTCATCATCGCCCCGTCGGTCCACGCCCCGGTCAATACCGGTTACAACCTGGCATTAGACCCTCCTCATAGGAGTGACCGCCCAACCGGGGCACCAGCGGACACCCTCACCTGCTACGCGTCATAATACCGGGGAATCACCGGGCTCAACGGCCTAGATGTCTTTGATAATCTAATGCTAATGGAGGATTGTATTTTGCATAATATATATGGTGTGGGTCGGTTGTCACATGGGTCTATGTTTTTTTACTGGTTTTCTATATGATCCTTTTTTAATAGACGACTTTGTTTATTGTCATTGAACGGACAGAGTCCCACTGGGTTCAACTTTCAGAAAGTGCCAGGTAAATGAACACTCAAAAGCACGGGCCGGCATCGGTCCCCAATATCATTGCTTTTCCCATTTCTTATTACTTTACACATCAACTTCCTACTACCGTGCACACATCAGCTTCCTACCACCATCTCTCTAATCTCGCGGTAATCGCGTCTCATAATAACAGAAACTCCTATGATACCCATGATTTCTTGATCATATCCCATTAACTAATTTAACTTAGAGAATGCAATATAAATATTGACCTTGTGATTGATCCTTTTTTTTTTTCGAGAATTAAAAGACATATTAATGGTGTTATCATTGCTCTTTATTCGGTCCAGGTCAATACCGATTATATCCTGGTATTAAATTCTCTTCGAGATCGCCCACCAGGGCATCACCAACATGTCATAATTCGGGGAGTTTCGTGGACTCAACAGGCAACACGGTCGAAAGCCATATTCAGCAATGTCATGTAAATGAGAAGCGCCACAACTTGAACCGGTGATCTAGAGATAGGCGAGCTACTGAGCCACCACCTGGTGGTCTAGGAAAAAAAAAGTGCCACAGTGAGAATCCGTGATTAAGACATCACATGGTAATTGGTACCAATTAGCTTTTATTTGGATAGAACAGTTCCAACATGAGATGGGGAGATATTACATCCAGGCAATAAAATTACTAGCACACAATTGATTCCTAGCTTTGCTAATCCATCTGCCACATGATCAGGCAGTGGAAACTACATATCCACCAAGCAAGCAACCCTCCCATCACTCTCTCTCAATTCTACTTCTTCCAATGGACATAAGGCAACACGGATGAGAGAACAAAAAAAGAAGAGAAAAGTAAAGTAGTAAACCAAAATAATTAAGCTCCAAAGCCATAACTGAAAATACTGTAAAAAGAAACAAAATCCCTCCAAATCTTATAAGAAAGCAGATATTTATGGAATGGTAAGATCATGCACTGGTGGAGGAAGGTGGTGGTGTGCTAGCTAGCTTTGATCATCATCAGAAGATGATGATGATGTTTCAAATATTCTCTCTTGATATATATATATTATCCTTGACATGCCTCCAATCCAAACAATACAATTTGTAGCAGTAAAATATGCTTTAATTATCCATCATCTTGCTCCATTTCCTCTTTCTCTCCTCTTTACACTCATAACCTTCCAACACAGAACTCTTCTCCCTGGGCTCAAGCAACCCAAGGTTTTCAAGCGTCCATCTTTTCTCGATACGCGGCAAAGCAACATCACA
>JAKUCV010000459.1:0-33097 GCA_028386065.3 Turnera subulata | reverse complement strand
GCTTCAGGCTGCTAAGTGCCAGCTTCAAGCTGGTTACGATAACTTTTATTGACTCAAATATTTATGTAGTACAATGTAAAGAATAACGTAAGTAAACTTTCCCCCACTTGTTAGTTTCCTATAGGCATTTTAACATGGGGATATTCAATATCTCTTTACTGTCTCAATATAATTTTTATTAATTATTATAAATATAAAAATTTGTACTCTTCAAGAGTATAATGATATTTATGCTCTTCTGGAATATAAAAAAAATTTAAGCTCTTCCAGAGCATAAATATTTTACCTTTCCGGAGTATATTAAATCTCATGCTCCTCTGGAGCGTAAATATGTGCTATTCTAGATTTTAATATACCTTGTGCTCTTCTGGAGCTTAGATATATACTTTTCTAAAGTATAGTGAAAATTATGCTCTTCTGGAGCTTAAATATATACTCTTCTAGAGTATAGTAAACTTGTGCTCTTCTAGAGCATATTAATTTTCTTGAGATTGTACTATCATTATTACTTATGAATAATTTCCGTTTATTAAACATGGAATATGTCACGCATTGTCTTCAGGACAAATGCCAGAGTCATTATTCTAGAAACAATAGTTTCATGTTCATATTAAGAATTTAATAATAACATGCATGAAATAAACATAATGTAATTATAACAATTAATAATAAAGCTGATCATAAAATAAGATCATTCAATATTGGCTTATACCTTCAGGATATATTGGCATCCACACATATAATTCTCCCTCTGTGGATGTCAATTTGTGCACTGTTTTCGAGACTAATGCTTAAGGCATTCATTTATTCCGTATTCTATACTCTTCAGGAGTTCATGGTCGTCAGGAGCGTAAGCTTATGATCTTCTGGATCATAGTTAAGCTTGTGATCATCACAATTTAAGTATGCGACAGTATTCACATACAGTTTTTCTCTCCCCCTTGAATGTTGTTACATTATTGATTAGGTGAAATATTGCTCTTCAGGAGCATATCAAGACCCATGCTGTTCTGGAGCGGGTTAATAAATTTCATATTAATAATTTCCGTTTACGGAATATATCACTGCATTGTCTTCAGGACAAATGCGGGGGCTATTATACGAGGAAAACGACAATATCATATACACATAAAAAACTTTAAGCAGCAATAAGGATAAATATAGCAGAATATAATAAAGCTAAATATAAAATAAAATTAAACATAAAAATTAAAACAAGTAATATATATATCTATATTGTCTTGCACCTTCAGGGTAAGCAAGAATAAAATCAGTATCCATCTTCTTGATGGTCATACAACATCCACCTACTGGTGGGCATACAATATCATGGTCATCATCTTGACCAAATATGGTTTCAACCATATTACATTTTGTCCTGCAGGGACGCGCAATTCTTCAAATGCGTACATTTGGCAGTAAGACTTCAGGTCTTTGCTGCATTTTTCTTTTCCCGAGTCTTCTGGACTCTTTCATTTAGTCTTTCAGACTATTCTCTTTTAAATGCATTTTCGCATTTAATGCCCATTATAAATTTCTTCCGGAAATTTTAAGGGCTTCAAATTCAAATATCATAATTAAAGAAATAAATGCTTAAATAAAATAAATAAGCAAGGGGCCTTTTATTAATTACCCCAAGTAAAATAAATGACTGAAAATTAAAATAATGGGCCTAATACGAGCCCATGAGTAAAATTAAAGGCAAGAAAATTAAAGACAATGGGCCCTGTTATAGCCCAATTAAAATAAATAGCGGAAAATTAAATGCAATAGGCCTTTAATTAATTAGCCCAATAAAAATTAAATTGCCGCAAAATAAACGCGATGGGCCTTATACGAGCCCAATAAAAATGTAAAGAAATAGGCGGCTAAGCCGGCCATTAAATGAATAATGGGCCTTTTTAATAGCCCAAATCGGAATTTAAATAAAAACAGAAAATATGCTTACTCGATAAATCTTTCAGCAATAACATATATAATATACTATATTAATACCCGGTTACTATTCCGGTATATATATTTTCTGGGTTGGTCCAATATACTTTCAGCCCAGTACATTTCGAATCCCGGCCTAACACTTCTGGGTTTGTCGGGAAAAACCCGAGGTATCAAATTTCGGTCAAACACTTCTGGGTTTACCGGATTCCGGCCAAAATGACTATTTACGGTTGCTAGAAATTACCATTCACGGTCGCCGGAAATTACTATTCATCAGTCAGGATAATTTCTTCGAGGCTCATCGTGAGCTCACAATTCATTATAATCCCAAAAAAAAATCAACATTAATGTAACATTAATTCATTTCGTTTAATACCAAATTGAAAAATAAATAACTTAAGGACTAAATTGCAGGGACTTACATGCGTAAAACAGAAGTCCAGGGACTTAACATACAAACTGAGTCATCTCCTTCATGACTCCATCGGATCCAGTCCTGCGGCAGCAAGGCTGTGGGTCGGGTTGGTGTCGCCGAGTCGTAGGCTGGGCTGCTCGTCGGCGTCGGTGGTGGCGAGGAGGAGCAGGGGAAAGAAGAGGTGGAGCCGGCTGCAGACGGGGGCGGCACGAGGGAGGTGGCCGAAACGGCGTGGTGGCGAACTGGAGGAGTCGATGTCGGGCAAGGTGGCAGCTCCGGCGATGCAGCAGCTCACTCCGGTTGCTCCTCTGGACGGCGGTGCTGCAGCACATGGAGGAGACGGCGAGGTGGGTCGGTTCCACCTGCGGGTCTGCGCGTCGCGGGAAGACAGTGGCCGGCTTGGGAGGTGGTAGGTTGGTCGCAGGACGGCAGCCGGTCGGAGCTGCAGCATGGGGCGCGGCCGGTCGGAGCTGGTGGTTGGAGATGGCAGCGATGGTTTGGTCGACGGGTGAGCCGACTTCGGGTTTGCAGGTAGCAGCTCATTCCTTTTTCTTCATTTTTTTTTTTTAATTCTGATGACAGTAAGGAAGGAGCAATTGGCCTACTGTTGACTCTTCAAAAGCCCTTCATAATATCCACCATAGGTTATGTGAGCTATTGTTGCTTCATGTTCTTTTGGTGGTTTCCAAAGATGATACAAATGGTAGCAGCAGCGACACCAAAGGGGCAAATAGCTCCTATACCAGTCAAGCTCCACTTTCATAAATTGGCAGCACCACTATTCTCCTCCCAAATATCTTGCTGGTGCTTTGAAGTTTCATTTTCCATGTTCTTTGATTCTTGTGGGGGACTTTGGGGAGTCCAACTTCATGTCGACAAATTCATTTTCCTTCAATTTTTTTCTCTGCAAGCCGGGTAAGCTCAGGGTAGAGAACAGTCGTGCTGATAACGTGTTGTAAAATAACATGTTTATGAGTGATTTGGAAAGAATATGAAAGAGGTGATGGAGGAAGAAGCAGAGCTAATGAGCTCGTGGGGAGGAAGGGAACATACNAATGCATATTTGAACCGGGAAAACATTAAGGTGCAAAAATTGCACTAAAACATCAAATCCAGGTGACAAACGGGTCAAAAAAGTAATAATACATACATATTGAGAGATAAAAACCACGGGATCATGCTAAGAACCTGAAATGCTTTGCCAAAGCAAGGATTTGCAGGAACTATTTTTCATGATTTTTAAACAATTTTGCGATCTTTTAACGTAACTGCAGGCCACATCCTGCCCTCTCTAGCTGCCTTGTCCCGCAACCTGATTGCCTCCCTCGCTCGAGGTCCTGCTTCATAACGATTTTTTCCCCGTATAAAGTCTGCGAACAGAACAAACTCTTCTTCAAGTGTCGGTTCATAAATGAACCATAATACACCAGACTCGTCTCTAAGCCTGACCAGACGCCTCAACTTATGGACTGGATCGTAATACTTAATTTCCCCCTCCAACTTTCCTCCTTCCTGCACAAGCCTCTTAACTAATTCTTCCACACAATAGGTCCTAGCACACAAGTTAATGCGAGAATCCAAGTCCGCATCCCTGCTCCAGGAAAAAAAACTAGGTTAAAGTTTAAGCACAAATAAACTAACCAGTCCCAGAGTAAAATCAAACCAATATCACCTAAACATCACATAAACCAATTTCGTCTTAACACATGAGTGAAGAACAACCCTGGGAGGACTCCGGCACATGGTTTGATGCCTGTACCCTCTTCTAGTTGCTTTCATTTTCCAATATATAAGTGAATAGATACTACTGCTCCTAATTGAAGAAGTCACCGCTGCTACTTCTGTTCAATACCAGAATTCAGACAAATTACAGCCTTGTGCACTCTAAGATGGTATGTGGTTCATTGCAGTGGGTGATATATGCAGCACATTCATAAAACCATTTTGAAGAGACTCGTGTTAGTCATTTGTTGCCCCCCTCCTTTAGTTCACCTACCCCATGGGTAACTTATTAAAAGCAAAGCATTGTGCTCCTAAACAAAACATTGCCGGTTGAGACCTATTTACATGCCAGCTAACACCAAAAAGATGTAAAACATTACGAGCCACACCACTTGAAAGAAAAACAATGGGAAAAAGAAAATATTGAAGTAAAATACATTATTCGAGAGGATTCAAAGACAAATAAGTATTTAGGCATCTTACAAATTAGCCAGAAGCAGCCTGAAAATGTTATAGAAGAAAGAAAACCTTAGTATAATTCCCTACCACTAGTGACAATACAAGTGCGGTAACAATGGTACCCCCGATACACACCCAATTTTCTCTCACAGGAGGAGAGTGGGCAGGGTAGTCTTCCCCAGGAGAAACCAATCAAAGCCCCCTCTACATACGCAACATTAGTCATCTGTCATGAACTAGATGGAATTTCGAAAAAATTAGGAATGCCAGAACTAGAGATCAAACTCCTAAAAGACAGTAAAACTGCCAGACTCATGCACCAGATGAGGAAATCATACACGAACAAATAGGAGAGAAGAGATATATATACGGCTATTTAAACTTGTGTGCAAATTAGAGGAGGCGCTTCATTAATCGGTTATCTTTGCAAATCAGTACATATTACAGATGCCAACACATCTCTCCTAAAATAAAAACCATTTACCCCCATATCCCAAAATGTAAGTGTAATCACATATGTGGCACCGCTCAAATTGCAGCATCATTTAACACACAAGCACAGTAACTTTTCTCCCAAAGAATTAAAAGATTAATATCCTGAATCATATATGAGCCCTGGCTGGTAAATGAAGTAAAACCAATATAACTGGGGCTGATCACAAAACATAAGTACAGAAAGAATTCTAACTACAAAAGTCATCAGCAAGAGATGTCAATTCTCTAAAGCAAATGCAACTAGTCATAGCAAAACCCTGATAAGGAGACTAGGAAGTCAGCATCAGTACGAAAAAGGAAAAAAAAAAAAGAAAAGAGAAAAGCAAAATATCATACGCAGATAGGAAGAAATCATGTTGCAAGGGTAACAACTAAGAAATTGCTACATTCCACAGCAGAAGGAAAATTATAGAATTCCTGAATTTTCTGCCAGGAGGAGGGGGGGAAGAATGAGCATTTTAAAGACGGAAAGAAAAGAAGTAGACATCACATACTGAGCAGAACCCGCAATCAGAATATAGTAATTGTGTCCAAGCTCGAGCGGTGTGAGATTTTGGTGAGGCATCTCATTACTTGTGCAATTGGGCGTAAAGTGAGGAATCTCATTATCTGTTGGAAATTGTGGCGCTTTTGCCCCAAAAGCATTTCTGTAGCTCAGTACGGCAGCCTCAGGGTCAGGAACTTTGAGCAGAACCTTCACCTTGCTCAAATAACTGGGGTTGGGATCCCCTGACCGAATCAGCTCCTCAATCGGAACATCGGGCTTCTTCTTCTTCTTCACAGGAAAGCTGTCCAGATACAGCAACATTCTCCGATAATCAGAGGATATCTCGTCATCGGATGGTACATAGAGGAACCACACGACCCCAAAGGGATCCTCCAATCTCATACTTGGCCTACCGCTGGTTCGATCAATCGCCACCTCTCCATCACTTGTGGCTCCAGCATTCACTGCCCTGGAAACGGCAGCCTGCAGATCATCAGGTTGACCCTTAACCTGTAAGCACAGATTAAGTGCGCCCCGACTGATCTCAGGAACCCTGCCACCACCGCAATTTTTAAATTATGCAAATATAAAAAAACAACAACAAACAAACACCCTGGATAAAACAATAACAACAACAAAATAATAATAATAATAATAATAATAATAATAATAATAATAATAATAATAATAATAATAATAATAATAATAATAATAATAATAAATAGTACTTACGATGGGCTATCCGTGATGAGGATGGAGAAGGTGGGGAGGATATCAAGCTTCGTGGTCGGGATGCCAAGGAGCTCCATTTCTGGGCTGCTCGGGAGGGGACTCTTGACGGCTCCAAAAGCATTCTTGTAGAAATTGACGGCCTCGTCCACCGATGGGACTCTCAAGAGGAATAAGATATCATTGATATTTGACGGCCCCAACGTCTAAACACATTAAAAAAGCAAAACAAAGCAATTATTCCGATGTATCAGTAGGCTAGATAGCGTTCCAAAACCCTAAAAAGGCCACAAAGATAAATTCAGATCTAAAAAAAAAAAAAAAAGATACATTCAGATCATAAATTATAGATTCAAGAAACCAAAACCACAAAATTACAGCATCGCTAACAAATACGCACAGGCAGAGCCCTATCCATGGAACAATCTTGAGGGTAGCGTGAAGGATTGAATAAGAATCGGGGTATAAATAGGAACTAGGGTTTCAAAGTATTTTGGGAAGGAGAGAAAAGGATGATAAAATTACACTAGGGTAGTAGAGTTTGATCCTTTTATAAGCGGCCATCCAAAAAAAAAAAAATGAAAAAGAAAAAGAAAACGCCAAACCTATAGGCTATAGGATATTAAAAGGCAAACTCCCTGAATCAAACCCGGGATGCCCCAGTCCCACTACGCTACTAGGCGCGGGCAGAATCGTAGTAACTGTAGGCTGTAGCCAAAGACTTTTTTTTTTTTTTTCCAGCCCTTTATTTTCAAACCTTAATGTATTAATTGTCTTGAGATAATTGCCCCTTGGTTACCGATTAAAGTTGTGTTTTTTTGGGCAGAACGCATCGAGTTTGGTATTTTCTAATTGCTTTTATTTTTTTATAAGAAAAATAATTATTAAGAAATTTTAGAAAAAAATAAAAGGTTAAAAGAATAAAAGAATAGACAATCCACGGACTCCACTGTCATTATAATGACAATCCACGGGTTATAAAGGGCGAAAAGGACAAGGTGACCCAGTAAATCATGAGTTCAGGTTCATGGACACTATGAGTGGAATTAAACGAACCATGAGTCATAAGTGGAATTAAACAAACAGGGAAAATGATACAAAATTGAAAAAATGGAAGGACAAAAAAGAAAATTTACCAAGAATTATTATCATTATATGATCGAAGATTTAAATTTTTGTTGACAATTTTTTTGCTAATAATATTAACAATAGTGGCTAATCGTAGTGATATCGTGTGAAACTAAAACAAATTGCATTAGTATCAAAAAAAAACTAAAACAAATTGCATAAAATTGAATACCCATTGTGAAACGCCCCGATCCGTATTTACCGTTATACACAGTAAACATGTGGGACCACATACTATTACAGTATCCACAGTGGTAAATATCACAAACTAACAGTTATAATACAATAACAGTACATAATACATCAACAGTACTTGTCCCGGCACGGAGACATTATTACAACAAGCATCAGAGCTGAGTAATAAAATGCAAGCAGCGGAAGTCTTAATACAACATAACAACAGTAATGAAAATGATGCAACGCAGGATGGATCCGGGCTTGGCAGAGGGTGCGCCACAGCTTGCCTCGAACGTACCTGAGCTACGCACAACCAAACTACGCGACCAGGTCACGCAGGCGAGGGGTGAGTCCGAAGTGCTCACCGGGCAAAATCCATAAGCAAATATACATATACAAGCAACCGATAATAATCAAGTTACATCAACAGCAATTAACTAAGGTTCTCACGAACCCTAAATAACACACTCTGTGATTCTAGACACGCTATACCAATTTTATTATTAGGGCTCCTATCACTAGTTAAATGGTGGCCGTCGCCTGGTAGTCAAGCTAGCTAGCTCGTGGACCCCGCCCTGGTACCTCCACGTATAACTGGTACAGACAGGGAGCAGACCCCAAGCACACTCTCCCCCAGCGCCTAAAATAAAAATTGGTACAGACAGGGAGCAGACCCCAAGCACACTCTCCTCCAGCACCATAAAAAATATGACTACCATCTGGCTGTTCCAACATTTAACTGTGACTTTCTAGATGTCTAAGTGTATCCAGTTTTATTATCTCTTCTCCCTCAACTAGTTACTATGTTTTTATTATCCGACCAATATCTCAATATCCCGAGCAGACTCATAGCCTCTATGCTCGTCAGGATATTACAACTTATCCCAACTGTTATCTTATACCAGTAACCCCGGTACTCAACTCACACAATCCTCACAGTCAACAACAACAGTAATAATATTCTCAACATCATCAACAGCATCAAACATCAATTTAACTCATCACACAACAAGCCATTCACAGCCACAAAGAATTATTCAAGCATATAATACACAAAGTAAACAAACAGCAACTTGGTATTACGGGCAGTATATAAATATTTACTTATCCTCACCTTAACTGATTCCTATTCCTGAAAGTCCTCGAAATGTCCCGGCTCAGGCTCCTCAGGATACTGCTCGTTATCAACTCCTATATCAAACAATAATATATGCACACATAAGATGATATGCAAATGCTCGACTAATACTATAAGCCGTAAAATAATTACTGGACCTACTCGGTACTTCCCTGGGTTATTTCCATTATCGTCATAATTCACCATTTATTTACAAGTGTCAAAATTCCGTACTATACTTATACCCGGATATTATTCCGGTACGTATTTACTTTGATAATACCCTTTCCATTTTTATTTTCCATAAGTATGTACATTCCAAAATATTTCCATTACTTAAGTTTTCCAAATTAATTACCATACTATAACTATCTTGCCACAAGTATATATTTATTTTATAATATTATTCCCAAAATTATTTACCCAGAATTATCTATTTTTTCAGAATTTTCGTATTTATTGTTATTATTATTTTTACTGAACTGGGCCCGTGAATAGTGCCAGCCAGGCCTTGCACAGCACCAGGCCCAGATCTCAAGCTGAGGCCCAGGCATAGGTCCATGTAGAAGCCCGAGCCAGCCCAGCACCAGCTGCACCCAAACCCAAACAGCCCAGCCCAAGGCGCGACCCTAACACAACCGGGTCAACCCGCGACCCACATCCGGGTCGTCTTCATCACCCGGGTTGCTCACCTTGACGGACGATGGCCGGGACGCGAGGCGAGGTGCGAACAGCGGCGGCGTCGAGAGGGAGATGCGAGGAGGTGCGACGGACGACTGCTGGTGTTGGCTGTCCGGCGAGGTAGGGGTGAGGCGACGGTGGTGGTGTCGCGAAGGAGAAGGAAAAGCGGGCGGATCCGGTGGCGGCTCGCGGTTGTCTCGTGTCGGTAGCGAAGAGAGGAGAAGTGGTGATCTGCAGCGGAGGTCGGCAGTGTGAGGGCGTCGCGAGCGGCTGCACAACGAGGCGAGCGAGGGAGGAGATGGTGGCTGCTGGTGGTCGGGTTGTTGATGGTGGCCGGCGGTGTGTGGTGGTGAGGTGGCGGCAGCCCCTCCTTTTCTTTTCCTTTTCTGTTTTCTTTTTCTTTTTTTTTTTTATTTTCTGGTTCTGGTTTTGAGAAAGGAAACTGGATTTTTTTGCTTTACAGGTTTTGTGGTTGCAGGGAGTGAGGTGTATGCTGGCTTCCTTGTGCTTTTGCAGGTGGAGAAGATGTTACTGATTTGTGTGTTTTGCAGTTGAAGTTTGCAGGAGGGAAAGGATGGTGGTGATGCTGGGTGGTATGGCGTTTTACAGGCAGAAGAAAAGTATGCAGAGCACTGGTAAGTCACGAGTATCACAGGAGGAAACAAAAGTTTACGTGCAAACAGGAGAAGGCGGCTGCATAATTCAATTATGCAGTCGTGTCCCGTCCGGACCAGAAAATAACTATAATACCCCCTTGACTTTATTTCTGGTCCGTTATCTCGAGGTTAAACTTGACTTTTTCCGAGATTTCTGGACCTGAAAAATTTCAACTTTGGTCCGTAAGCCTGATATACCTAGGACTCAGCTTTCCTCTTTTGCCGAGCCTGATCACACCTTTCCAGGGTTCAATTTTAAGGAAAACCTTCTCACCAACGTTACACTCCATCTCTCGACGGTGTTTGTCAGCATAACTCTTTTGCCGATCCTGAGCAGCTCTAATGCACTGCTTCACTATCTGAATCTTGTCAACTGTCTGTTTGACTAAATCCGGTCCAATGATCAGTCTCATACCTTCTTCATCCCAACATACTGGACTTCTACACTTCCTTCCATAGAGAGCCTCAAAAGGTGGCATACCAATGCTGGAATGGTAGCCGTTATTATACGCGAACTCTACCAAGGGTAGATTCCTATCCCAACTGCCACTGAAGTTAAGTGCACAAGCTCTAAGCATGTCCTCCAGTGTCTGTATGGTCCTCTCAGACTGTCCATCTGTCTGAGGATGGAAAGCAGTGTTGAAGCTCAACTTGGTTCCTAAAGCAGTTTGTAAACTCTTCCAGAAACAAGATGTGAATCTAGGATCTCTGTCTGAGAATATAGACTTTGGAATTCCATATAGTCTCACGATTTCAGCAACATACTTCCCCGCCAATGTGTCCATGGTATCAGTTTGGCAAATGGGGAGAAAATGAGCCGATTTTGTTAATCAGTCAACGATGACCCAAATAACATCATGCTGCCTCCGAGTCATCGGTAAACCAATCACAAAATCCATGGTGATCATCTCCCACTTCCACTCCCGTATTGTCAACGATCTCATCTTGCTTGCTGGAGCCTGATGTTCGGCTTTCACCTGCTGGCAAGTAATGTATCTCGTGACATACTCTGCTACGTCCTTCTTCATCCGAGGCCACCAAAAATGGCTCTTCAGGTTATGATACATCTTGGTGCTTCCAGGATGCGTACGGCGTCATATGGCCTTCTTTCAGGATCTGACTACGCAGATTACTGACAATAGGTACACATACCCGTTTCCCAATCATCAATGCTCCATCATCCGCTATATGGAACTTGTCTTCTTTTCCACTCCTTACTTCTTCCTTTAGCTTGACCAGGTCGGGATCTCCATCTTGTAACTCCACTATCCTTCCTCTTAGGTTGGACTTGACACTCATGTGTGCCAATAAGGCTCCTGTATCGTCCACTGACAAGTCAACTCCTAACTTCCTTAACTCGATAAGTGAAAATATCGAGTAACCAGTGGAGGCATCATCCGATTGTCTCCGGCTCAAAGCATCAGCTACCACATTAGCCTTTCCTGGGTGATACTCGATAGTACAATCATAATCATTAAGCAACTCAACCCAGCGTCTTTGTCGTAGGTTAAGCTCCTTCTGAGTCATGATGTACTTGAGGCTTTTGTGGTCAGTGAAGATTCGACACTTCTCTCCAAACAAGTAGTGTCTCCAAATCTTCAGAGTCAAAATCACAGCTTCCATCTCAAGATCATGAGTCGGGTAGTTCTTCTCATGAGTCCTTAGCTGTCAAGAGGCATAGGCAATCACTCGTCCTTCTTGCATCAGCACGGCTCCTAAACCAAGACGTGATGCATCACAAAACAACACGTACTCAACTCCTGGCTTCGGTACTGTTAGCACTGGTGCTGTTGTCAGCTTCTTCTTAAGCTCCTCAAAACTCTGTTAGCACTCTGGGATCTAAACAAAAGCTTGTTCTTTCCTCAATTGCTTAGTCATGGGACTGGCTAATAAGGAAAAACCTTCTATGAACCTCCGATAGTATCCTGCAAGGCCAAGAAAACTCCTAACTTCGGACACATTCTTTGGAGGCTCCCACTCCAACACAACCTTAACTTTGGTATGGTGCCATCGAGATAGGTGTAACTCCAGGTACAAGCTCGATGGTGTACTCAACCTCTCTGTCGGGTGGTAAACCTGGTAAATCTTCTGGAAAAACATCAACAAACTCCCTCACAATTGATACATCCTTCGGGGTAGGATCTTATGTTTCTCCGCCTGAAATGTGGGTCAGCAAAGAGTCTGGACCATGTTGCTTCATTCTGTAGCCCTGGGTAGCAGAGATACTACATGTGGTTGTAGTTCTCCCCACTCCGGACAAAACAATCGACCGATCTTCGGCGGATGTCAACCTCAATTGCTTAGCTCGGCAATCCACCAAAGCTTGATACTTCGACAACCAATCCATGCCTAGGATTATACCAAATCCTCCCATGTTCATGACAATGAGTCGAGCAGGAAAGGTTTCGTTCTCGAACACTAATGGCACATCCTTTTAAACTCTATCTAACCTCACTATGATGCCTGCGAGTAATCTAACCCTCATCAGTTTTTCTAGGGATACATCTTCACAGTTATGTTGCATAGTATAGGTTTGAGCTATAAAGGAATGTGTAGCTCCAGGATCAATTAATGTGAATGCAACACTACCATGTACTGTAAAGATACCTGCTATAACTTGGGCAGCTCTAGATCCACCTGGCACGCTAGCCACAGAGGCCTGAACTGTTGGTGTCGGTGTAGAGTTGCTGACTCTCCCAAGCTTTGGGTATGCATAACGGTAATGTCCCAACTCATTGCACTCGAAGCATCTAACCGATGATATGGGACATCGGAAGCGGTTATTTCCAGAACTAGTCACTCCGGGTCTACTCTATCCTCCAGTTGAAGCTCCGCGGTTGTTAGTCCAACCACGTCCATGGGTCATCGACTGGTACTGTCCTCGTCCAGCTGCAGGTGCACTAGCGGCAGGTGCATATGGCTTCTTGTTCTGACTAGGAGGTACTTGCGGTGCAGTTCTCTTCCGGCGATACTCCTGTTGATCACGCCATGTAACTTTAGCCTTCTGAGCATCCCTTACCATGTCCTGATATCCAGCATAATCCTTGCATCCCATGATAGCTTGGATGTCAGAATGTAGACCTCTCCAGAAACGTTGGCATCTGGCTTTAGTTGTTGCCACCAGATCTCCAACATACAGGGACAGACGATCAAACTTCTTCTCATACTCTGTCACGGTCATGTTATCCTGGCGCAATTCCAGGAATTCGTGCTGCATGCGTTCCTAAAATTCTTCAGTAATGAACTTGTCCTTGAACATGGCCGTGAACTCAGTCTATGGCATCACCACTGGTTTCGGCAGGTCTCTTGTGGTAGATTCCCACCATGTTGTTGCTTCTTCACGGAAAAGAGAGTTGGCATAGTTCGCCCACTGGTCAATTGTGCACTTGATCTTAAGTATGACCCTGGCGATCTGACATAACCACTCGTCCGCCTCACGAGGGTCAGTCGCTCCTGAGAATGGCTCAGCTCCAAGCTTAGATAGCTTGGTAAAAATAGGGTCTTCGACTGGTCCCCCAGCTGTCTGTCGGTGAAGGATCTGGGTCATCATGTGCATCATCTGCAAGGACATCTGGTATGGCATACCCGGTACCCCATCGTTGACATGTGGTTCTTCCACGTAGGCATGCGGTTGACCGATTGACACTTGGTCCTCTTCCAAGTGCTGTTGGGCGGCATGCTGGTGTCCCTCAGCTGGATCCATCTCGTCCTTCCTATATGAAGATGTATGCATGAGTATCATATTTATTACATGTGGAGCAGGATATGCACAAACAATCAAACAATAACCAAGGACCTACAGCCCGCTCTGCTACCAAAATGAAATGCCCCGATCCGTATTTACCGTTATACACAGCAAACACGTGGGACCACATACTATTACAGTATCCACAGTGGTAAATATCACAAACCAATAGTTATAATACAATAACAGTACATAATACATCAACAGTACTTGTCCCGGCACGGAGACATTATTACAACAAGCATTAGAGCTGAGTAATAAAATGCAAGCAGCGGAAGTCTTAATACAACATAACAACAGTAATGAAAATGATGCAACGCAGGATGGATCTGGGCCTGGCAGAGGGTGCGCCGCAGCTTGCCTCGAACGTACCTGAACTACGCATAACCAAACTACGCGACCAGGTCACGCAGGCGAGGGGTGAGTCCGAAGTGCTCACCGGGTGAAATCCATAAGCAAATATACATATACAAGCAACCAATAATAATCAAGTCACATCAACAACAATTAACTAAGGTTCTCACGAACCCTAAATAACACACTCTGTGATTCTAGACACGCTATACCAACTTTATTATTAGGGCCCCTATCACTAGTTAAATGGTGGCCGTCGCCTGGTAGTCAAGCTAGCTAGCTCATGGACCCCGTCCTTGTACCTCCACGTATAACTGGCACATACAAGGAGCAGACCCCAAGCACACTCTCCCCCAGCGCCTAAAATAAAAATTGGTACAGACAGGGAGCAGACCCCAAGCACACTCTCCCCCAGCACCATAAAAAATATGACTACCATCTGGCTGTTCCAACATTTAACTGTGACTTTCTAGAAGTCTAAGTGTATCCAGTTTTATTATCTCTTCTCCCTTAACTAGTTACTATGTTTCTATTATCCGACCATTATCTCAATATCCCGAGCAGGCTCACAGCCTCTCCGCTCGTCTGGATATTACAACTTATCCCAACTGTTATCTCATACCAGTACCCCCGGTACTCAACTCACACAATCCTCACAGTCAACAGCAACAGTAATAATATTCTCAACATCATCAACAGCATCAAACATCAATTTAACTCATCATACAACAAGCCATTCACGGCCACAAAGAATTATTCAAGCATATAACACACAAAGTAAGCAAACAGCAACTTGGTATTACGGGCAGTATATGAATATTTACTTATCCTCACCTTAGCTGATTCCTATTCCTGAAAGTCCTCGAAATGTCACGGCTCAGGCTCCTCAGGATACTGCTCGTTATCAACTCCTATATCAAATAATAATATATGCACACATAAGATGATATGCAAATGCTCGACTAATACTATAAGCCGTAAAATAATTACTGGACCTACTCGGTACATCCCCGGGTTATTCCCATTATCGTCATAATTCACCATTTATTTACAAGTGTCAAAATTCCGTACTATACTTATACTTATACCGGGAAATTATTCCGGTACGTGTTTACTTTGATAATATCCTTTCTATTTTTATTTTCCATAAGTATGTACTTTCCAAAATATTTCCATTACTTAAGTTTTCCAAATTAATTACCATACTATAACTATCTTGCCACAAGTATATATTTATTTTATAATATTATTCCCAAAATTATTTAGCCAGAATTATCTATTTTTTTCAGAATTTTCGTATTTATTATTATTACTATTTTTTTACTGAACTGGGCTCGTGAATAGTGCCAGCCAGGCCTTGCACAGCACCAGGCCCAGACCTCAAGCTGAGTGTAACAGCCCGAGTAAAATTTTTGACTTTTATCGGGACAATAAAAGTCTTTTTACCGTGATTTACTGTTGAATTATTCTTGGGTAATTAATTCAAGGTAAATCGAGCGTCGTTTTTTGAAACCGAGAGTTTTTTCGCGCTCGTGATTTTTCCGTGGATTTTTCGGGCCTAAGTTGGTATTTTTCGGGTTTCAGAATTTCTCGGAAAATCATGCCGGAAAATAACTAAGGGGGTATCAGTTATTTTCTGGTCCGGACCAGTCTCGCCCTGTAATGCAGACGATTTGTATCATTGGAGCTCACATGCTGAATAGTAAAAAAAACAGTTTAAAGCCGGGGGGAAGGAAGCTGGAAGGGAAAGAAAAGAGAGAAAAAAAAAGAAAAGAGAGAAAAGAAAGAAGAAGAAAGAAAAAAAAGAGGAGAAGAAAAAGGAGAGGAAAAAAAGAAATGAAGGAAGGAAAAAAGAAATAGAAACCGGAGAATGAAAAAAAAAAGGAAGGAAATGAGTAAAAGAAAGAAACGGGAAAAGAAAAAAAGAAAAGGAGGAGGAGGAGGAGCATCAGCCGCCGGCCACCACTGTCCCCACCATCTTCTCCTTCTCTCTCACGTCGCCGCCGCCGAGAGGAAGCACGCAGCAACTCGACGACAGAGCCGCCAAGACCGGCTGCTTCCCCTTGCCACTCGCCGCTGTGAGACGACCGCCACCGTACTCGGACGAAGCCGACCCGACGAGACTCGAGCACCACCATCTCCAGCCGTGCCGACAATCGCCGTCTTGTCTCCTCACCGCCGCCTTCATGCCAGCAGCCGTCCTCGCCTCGCAGCTGCTGCGCCTGAGCCCAGCACCGTCGAGTCCGGTGAGGAGCGGGTTGGACGACCCGGGTAGCTACCCGGATCCGCGTGGCGCTGACCCGATTGTGTCTGGGTATGGGCTGAGCCGACCGGGTCGTGGGTTTGTGGGCTGCTGTGTTGTGGGCCTTGGTATGTGGGTTGGACGGGTTGTGTTTTGGGTTTGGTTGTTTGGGTTGGACTTGGACTGGGCATGGACTCACTGTTCATGGCCCAATCCAGTAAAAAAAAAAGAAGAAAGAATAATATATATATCTATTTACTTTCTGGAATAAAATTAGTTTTGGAAAAAAATATATATTATTTTGAGGAAAATAAAAAAAGGGGTTTTAATTATAGTGTTTTGGAGTATATACATAAATAAATATATATATACATATATATTCCTTGGTTCTTTGAAGAATTAAAACACCAATGTTTTGTTGAAAAATTAATATTTTGTTTATTTGGGAAAGATATACATTATGGAAATATTTTCTGAAATATTATATAAATATATTATTTATTTTCCTTTGGAAAATTGTGTTATGGTAAATAATTTTTATGAAATGTTTTGTAAAATACATATATATGATATAATTTTTAGGAAAATTATATTGTTATCATTTTGGGAAAACGAAGTATAATTACTCTATAAAAAAAATATATATTTAAAGGAGTGTTTTAATTAAAGTATGGTACCGAAATTATATTCGGATATACGTGCGGTAAATATTTTCGGTAAATGGAAATAATAAAGGATAAGAACCGGGATGGGATTACTTCGCAATATTGGCATCATAGTATACCGATTATGTGCATTTATGTGAGTGTATATTGTTTTGATGTATAGGTTTGGATATCGGGCAGTTTCCCGAGGAGCAGGCGTCGGACCGGTCATTGTTTCCGGAGTTGAGTAATCGGCCATGGTGAGGATGGATTTCCTTGTGCCTATATTACTCGGTAGTTGTGTTTGTTGGTTCTACACTGTTGGATGCTGCATTTGCTATGTTATGCTTCGGGATGTTTATCCCATTGTCTTGACTATGGTCGGGATGTTTATCCCATGTCGGTTTTTTAGACGTTAATCCTTGAGTCTTTTTGGCACTAAGTATAATGGAATAATTAATAATTTGTGACAAGGATGTCGATCCTTGATTTTGGATGGGATGTCTATCCCGGGATTTTGGTTAGGGATGTCGATCCCTGTGATTTGATTTTAACGATGATAATATAATTGTCACGTGGTAAGTAGTGGTACGACTCGATGGTTTAAGACTGTTTCGTGGTGGCTTTGACCTGGGTTACTTGATAAGCATGTCTATGCTTGGGATGTCTATCCCGTGATTATTTTTGGGATGTCTATCCCTGGGTTCGTATTTTTGGGATGTCGATCCCTGGGTTCTCTGGATTTTTTCTGGCACCCGGAATGTGTTGATAACCAGGTCTGACCGCTAGCTTATCCGTGACAGGGCCCGGAAAAGATAAAATTGGGAATTGGTTTTAATTGAGTCTTTTTGGGTCGAGTCTTTGGTTTGGCTGTTTAGCCTGTGTTTGACCTTGAGTAATTTTAGTGTGCATATTGATTGTCTCTCCTTCGTCGGTGAGCACTTCGGACTCACCCCTCACCTGCGGGCTTTCATCCCGTAGGATGAATTATTTGTGGTACAGTATTGGTGCATTCCAGACAGGCTGCGGCGTTATCCCTTGGACAGGGCTCGGATCCATAGTTTGCATCAGTGTCGCATACAGTGTTTGTGAGTTATTAAAGTCTTCCGCTGTGCATTGTTTTTACTATTATTGGGCCATTGGGCCGTGCTGAGTTATTACTGTTGTTTTTATTATGGGCTGTTGAGCCCGGATATCTGTTGTATACACTGTATGCTGGGCTTATTTTGGTTGGGTCGTCACAGTTCCGGCACGTGTTTACTGTGTACGGTAAATACGGGTCGGGGCGTTTCATTTTGGTAGCGGAGCAGGCGTTAGGTCTTGTTGGGTAGTCTTTGTGTGTTTATTGTCCTTGTTTGCATAGTTCGCTCCATTTGTTTATTATTTTATATCATTTAGTTAGTGCATTATGGATCCAGTCAAGGGACGTTGGCTGTCGCAGAGCATACACATATGAGGTAAATGATGCCATAAATAAGCGAAAATATAAATATTATTAATAATACTAATATTTGGATTACCGACAGAAACATTACATTGATATTTTTTAAAAAATAAAAATACATTTATCGCCTTGGAACGACGTTGACCCTGAAGCTGTTTGGGTCATTGTTGATGTTGACTTGGATGCTGTCGCTCCACGAGAACCACATGCCGCCCCTGCCGTCTTGACCGGGAAGCTCGAACCGGTTTGCTTGAGGGAACCGGAGTGGGATGAGACCGTGATCGTCTTGAGGCTGCCACTGGGTCTCCGTCAGAAGAACCATGTTTGGTTTGTATTAGTTCTTCAAGTCCCTCAGAGTACGCGAGAACTCCTGGGAACGCCTTGCGACTCCTCTGCAGTTCCACACCAGTAGTCGGGCCTTTGGCCAAGTTACGGGCAGACGAGATACTCTAGGCATGCTCTGGGCCGTCATTGAGAGCTGATAGTAGGTGCTTTGCTCCAGGAAGTGGCAAGTGGACTCCAGGTTGAACTCCTGTAGCCTTTCGGAGATGAAGAACATGATGGAGTTGGCCGAGCAGTAGTAGGAGGTCCTCAGAGTGCCATGGTCCTCCAGGAAGAACACCTCTTCCATTGGAGTGACGAAGAACTGCGACGAGTAGAGTTTGTCGACGAAGACTAGACGCGGCATCCTGCCGAGCTCGTTCGGTAGTTCTTCAGCACGTTCGTTGACCATGCTGTAGGCCAGTCGGTTCCTTCTGCCTAGATTGGCACCCTCGACAAAGAAGACGGAAGATGGAGCAGGCATCGTGTTTGGACGAGTGGGTATTCTGTTTTTGAGCGTTATGGTTTTGTTTTTCTGAGCGTTTTGTTTGCTTTTAATGCTTTTGATGATTTGCTTCTCACCGCTCCGACTTTTATACACTTAGGGGGAGCGTGATTACCGTATTTGATTTTCAAGATTTTGCCTTTTGGAAATTGCCGTTGCCTTCATTTATTGCTTTGTTACCTTGCATATTTTTCGGGCTACCAATGCCAGAGTTTTTCAGCCTTTTTCCATCTTATGATTTTCTTTCGCTCTGGCTACTTTGTCCTTTCTTTCTATGGTTTTCTATATTTTTCTTGCATCTTTCATCACATGCATCCGTGACCGTTGAGGCTGGACTGATGGGACCATACCTTGAGTAGAGCGCATGTACGACAAGTTTACAGCTGTTCGGACAGCGTGGAGAGATACGAGACCTGACAGACGTTTTTGGCTCTTGCGGAAATTGTGAACAAGTGGGTATCGTTTCTTTCGAGGGACACAGGACGCTCTCGTGATCCTCACCGTTAATCGCACGTGTTACGTTTCTTGGGTTCGAGAGTGTTTACGTCCGATACGAGCACCGATCATGAAAATATATTTTGTTTTAATTCCTTTTTGTTTTGATTTTGTTAAACAAGTTTGTTTTTAATTTCTTTATATTTGATTTTATATTCTTATAGTTGATTTTTATTTTGTTTTGAGATGTTTTATTTTTTCTGTTTAAACAAAAGATTTCATAACACAAGAGATTTTGATTTAAAAAGAAACTTATTTTATTTATTTCATATGGTTTTACAATAGGAGAAGAAGTACTCTATGGAGCTACTTGCTTCTCTAGGTCTTTTACAAGTTTTTGTACAGTTTTCATGTGAGGGAATAGCTCCGCGCACGCCAGTTCGATCTGCGCCACCGCCGAGCTGATCTTCTTCAGTGA
The DNA here is from genome assembly GCA_028386065.3 of Turnera subulata. Taxonomy (NCBI): domain Eukaryota; kingdom Viridiplantae; phylum Streptophyta; class Magnoliopsida; order Malpighiales; family Passifloraceae; genus Turnera; species Turnera subulata. Next base: position 12,925 of record JAKUCV010000459.1, on the reverse strand, counting down.
GACGTTCAGCTGCGTCAGAGTCTGCTGCGGTGTGTTGCTTTCAGCCGTCGCTTTGCCCTTTCGATCCTCAGCTTCTTTGGGAGCACGCTTCTTCCGGCGTCTACGAGAGACCACCATGTGTTCCTTCAGGCCGACGATGTTCGTCTTGAAGCGCTTCTTCGGAGGTTCTTCATCAGAGCTTGTCGGGAAGGCAGTGCCACCGATGTAGCTGTTGTTTTCGGAGTCAGAGGTTGTTCGAGATTGGATTGGAGAGTCCATGACTGTGTGTGAGTATGCCAGTCATGAGGATTGGTTCTTATAGAGGACGAGATGTCGCTTAAGGGTATAAGCGGTATCTCGGGTTGAGGTTGGACACCTGGCAGAGTGTGCCAGAAGCTTATCGTGGTAGGACCCACGGATAAGACGGAATTTCGGGGACGAAATTCTTTTTAAGGTGGGTAGACTGTAACAGCCCGAGTAAAATTTTTGATTTTTATCGGGACTGTAAAAGTCTTTTTACCGTGATTTACTGTTGAATTATTCTTGGGTAATTAATTCAAGGTAAATCGAGCGTCGTTTTTTGAAACCGAGAGTTTTTCCACGCTCGTGATTTTTCCGTGGATTTTTCGGGCCTAAGTTGGTATTTTTCGGGTTTCGGAATTTCTCGGAAAATCACGCCGGAAAATAACTAAGGGGGTATCAGTTATTTTCTGGTCCGGACCGGACTCGCCCTGTAATGCGGACGATTTGTATTATTGGAGCTCACATGCTGAATAGTAAAAAGAAAACAGTTTAAAGCCGGGGGGAAGGAAGCTGGAAGGGAAAGAAAAGAGAGAAAAAAAAAGAAAAGAGAGAAAAGAAAGAAGAAGAAAGAAAAAAAAGAGGAGAAGAAAAAGGAGAGGAAAAAAAGAAATGAAGGAAGGAAAAAAGAAATAGAAACCGGAGAATGAAAAAAAAAAAGAAGGAAATGAGTAAAAGAAAGAAACGGGAAAAGAAAAAACGAAAAGGAGGAGGAGGAGGAGCATCAGCCGCCGGCCACCACTGTCCCCACCATCTTCTCCTTCTCTCTCACGTCGCCGCCGCCGAGAGGAAGCACGCAGCAACTTGACGACAGAGCAGCCAGGACCTGCTACTTCCCCTTGCCACTCGCCGCTGCGAGACGACCGCCACCGTACTCGGACGAAGCCGACCCGACGAGACTCGAGCACCACCATCTCCAGCCGTGCCGACAGCCGCCGTCTTGTCTCCTCACCGTCGCCTTCATGTCAGCAGCCGTCCTCGCCTCGCAGCTGCTGCGCCCGAGCCCAGCTCCGTCGAGTCCGGTGAGGAGCGGGTTGGACGACCCGGGTAGCTACCCGAATCCGCGTGGCGCTGACCCGATTGTGTCTGGGTATGGGCTGAGCCGACCGGGTCGCGGGTTTGTGGGCTGCTGTGTTGTGAGCCTTGGTATGTGGGTTGGACGGGTTGTGTTTTGGGTTTGGTTATTTGGGTTGGACTTGGACTGGGCATGGACTCACTGTTCATGGCCCAGTCCAGTAAAAAAAAAAAAAAGAAAGAATAATATATATATCTATTTACTTTTTGGAATAAAATTAGTTTTGGAAAAAAATATATATATTATTTTGAGGAAAATAAAAAAGGGGTTTTAATTATAGTGTTTTGGAGTATATACATAAATATATAGATATATATACTTATATATTCCTCGGTTCTTTGAAGAATTAAAACACTTATGTTTTGTTGAAAAATTAATATTATGTTTATTTGGGAAAGATATACATTATGGAAATATTTTCTGAAATATTATATAAATATATTATTTATTTTCCTTTGGAAAATTGTGTTATGGTAAATAATTTTTGTGAAATGTTTTGTAAAATACATATATATGATATAATTTTTAGGAAAATTATATTGTTATCATTTTGGGAAAACGAAGTATAATTACTCTATAAAAAAATATATATTTAAAGGAGAGTTTTAATTAAAGTATGGTACCGAAATTATATTCGGATATACGAGCGGTAAATATTTTCGGTAAATGGAAATAATAAAGGATAAGAACCGGGATGGGATTACTTCGCAGTATTGGCATCATAGTATACCGATTATGTGCATTTATGTGAGTGTATATTGTTTTGATGTATAGGTTTGGATATCGGGCAGTTTCCCGAGGAGCCGGCGTCGGACCGGTCATTGTTTCCGGAGTTGAGTAATCGGCCAAGGTAAGGATGGATTTCCTTCAATATGTGCCTATATTACTCGGTAGTTGTGTTTGTTGGTTCTACACTATTGGATGCTGCATTTGCTATGTTATGCTTCGGGATGTTTATCCCATTGTCTTGATTATGGTCGGGATGTTTATCCCATGTCGGTTTTTTAGACGTTAATCCTTGAGTCGTTTTGGCACTAAGTATAATGGAATAATTAATAATTTGTGACAAGGATGTCGATCCTTGATTTTGGATGGGATGTCTATCCCGGGATTTTGGTTAGGGATGTCGATCCCTGTGATTTGATTTTAACGATGATAATATAATTGTCACGTGGTAAGTAGTGGTACGACTCGATGGTTTAAGACTGTTTCGTGGTGGCCTTGACCTGGGTTACTTGATAAGCATGTCTATGCTTGGGATGTCTATCCCGTGATTATTTTTGGGATGTCTATCCCTGGGTTCGTATTTTTGGGATGTCGATCCCTGGGTTCTCTGGATTTGGTCTGGCACCCGGAATGTTTTGATAACCAGGTCTGACCGCTAACTTATCCGTGACAGGGCCCGGAAAAGATAAAATTGGGAATTGGTTTTAATTGAGTCTTTTTGGGTCGAGTCTTGGGTTTGGCTGTTTAGCCTGTGTTTGACCTTGAGTAATTTTAGTGTGCATATTGACTGTCTCTCCTTCGTCGGTGAGCACTTCGGACTCACCCCTCACCTGCGGGCTTTCATCCCGTAGGATGAGTTATTTGTGGTACAGGATTGGTGCATTCCAGACAGGCTACGGCGTTATCCCTTGGACAGGGCTCGGATCCATAGTTTGCATCAGTGTCGCATACAGTGTTTGTGAGTTATTAAAGTCTTCCGTTGTGCATTGTTTTTACTATTATTGGGCCATTGGGCCGTGCTGAGTTATTACTGTTGTTTTTATTATGGGCTGTTGAGCCCGGATATCTGTGGTATACACTGTATGCTGGGCTTATTTTGGTTGAGTCGTCACAGTTCCGGTACGTGTTTACTGTGTACGGTAAATACGGGTCGGGGCGTTTCACTGAGGCCCAGGCGCAGGCCCATGTAGAAGCCCGAGCCAGCCCAGCACCAGCTGCACCCAAACCCAAACAGCCCAGCCCAAGGCGCGACCCTAACACAACCGGGTCAACCCACGACCTGCGACCCACATCCGGGTCGTCTTCATCACCCGGGTTGCTCACCTTGACTGACGATGGCCGGGACGCGAGGCGAGGTGCGAACAGCAGCGGCGTCGAGAAGGAGATGCGAGGAGGTACGACAGAGGACTGCTGGCATTGGCTGTCCGGCGAGGTATGGGTGAGGCGATGGTGGTGGTGTCGTGAAGGAGAAGGAGAAGCGGGCGGATTCGGTGGCGGCTCGCGGTCATCTCGCGTCGGTAGCGAAGAGAGGAGAAGTGGCGATCTGCAGTGAAGGTCGGCGGTGTGAGGGCATCGTGAGCGGCTGCACAATGAGGCGAGCGAGGGAGGAGATGGTGGCTGCTGGTTGTCGGGTTGTTGATGGTAGCCGGCGGTATGTGGTGGTGAGGAGGCGCCAGCCCCTCTTTTTCTTTTCCTTTTCTGTTTTCTTTTTCTTTTTTTATTATTTTCTGGTTCTGGTTTTGAGAAAGGAAACTGAATTTTTTTACTTTACAGGTTTTGTGGTTGCAGGGAGTGAGGTGCATGTTGGCTTCCTTGTGCTTTTGCAGGTGGAGAAGATGTTACTGATTTGTGTGTTTTGCAGTTGAAGTTTGCAGGAGGGAAAGGATGGTGGTGATGCTGGGTGGTATGGCGTTTTACAGGCAGAAGAAAAGTATGCAGAGCACTGGTTAGTCACAAGTATCACAGGAGGAAACAAAAGTTCATGTGCAAACAGGAGAAGGCAGCTGCATAATTCAATTATGTAGTCGTGTCCCGTCCGGACCAAAAAATAACTATAATACCCCCTTGACCTTATTTCTGGTCCGTTATCTTGAGGTTAAACTTGACTTTTTTCGAGATTCCTGGACCCGAAAAATTCCAACTTTGGTCCGTAAATGAAACACCCGAGTCCCAATTTTATAAATAAAATACTTAATGAAAAGGAATTTACCAAAATGCCCCTGAAACCTGGGACACGAAATCCAACACCAAAACATTATCTGAAAATCTTATTAAACCAATATGTCATAGGAACATGAGTAAACCGGCAAGTCAACCCGGCAAACAGCCGAAACAACATCAAGTGTCAAACCCTAGCAACCCGCCGACAATGTAATCAAAATCAAGAATGACATCTCAACAAAATCCAATGCAGCAGAAGATAAGGATAAAATAAAAACAAAAGAAGAAAATGATATGCTTGTCGGCTCTATGGATCCAACCAGGAGAAGAAGCACAGCTACCTGCTGGGATATCCACGTCCGTACTCCGGAAAGGAAGAGAGAGATAGCACGCTAACTAAGAGTCTGAAAAACAACGGTGGCGAATATGTGAGTCGCCTATTCAGTGAGCAGTATAAATCTAGTTGTGTAGGTGTGCAAAGCAAGCTAGAAAGGAGAGTAGAGAAACAAGCACAAGTAAGCAAACACACAATAATCAGTACTAACAAGCCAACCACATATAAGCAAACAGTTTATATTCTACATCTGTTTGTGTGTTAAATTTTATTATTATATTTATCATCCAGGGCCCCCTACTGTGTGCGTCGAGCTCAGTCCCGTCTCATGAGACAACCAGGGCGAAAGCCCAATATAACCATGCATATAGCCCAAATATCACTATAGATAGAGAGAGAGAGAGAGAGAGAGAGAGAGAGAGAGAGACAGAGAGAAAGAGAGAGGTAGAAAGGGGGAGGTAGAAGGAGGGAGGTAGAACCGGTCATCACAGACCCATATGCTAAACCGCATATACCATGCTATCCCGCATGCAAACCCGAGGGGTATCACATCCCGCTCGAACCAACCGGTCATCAGCACACAATAGTATATCTTTTATAGTATATCATTCTTATTCATACTTAAGAGTTCATGTGTGCCAAAGAGTTATGATTTATCAGGGTTGTGTGAATTATTCATCAAATCCACATCCGGGTTCCAACCCACATCACATCACACAGTCCACCCAAAATCATAACACATTTTATATCCCTTAGCAATTTAAAGTCGTGCTCATCCAGCAAATAGTAACACACAGGCATACAATACAGATTATGGCATGTTAGCAAACAAGGCTTGCAACTCAGACAAACTAATCTAACAAGCACATGCATACAAACATAAAAAGACTTATAAAGTCACCTCAACGACGATTATCCTGTGGAGCTTTCCTCAAGACAGATCCTCCAGCTCCCGAGGTATTACCCGTGCCTGAATACCGACACACACAATAATTACAAAACAATTATAGCAAACCGTGCATGCATGATACTTATATGCTCAACTGAGTGAAACTTGACCCAATCTACCCGATTATGCAATTTCAGGGTCTAAGCCCAAAAGGGTATATCTCCTCACCAAAACTCCAAAAGTTTGGGACCTAAGGTTTACCGGGCTTAAGCCCATCTAAGTCCAAAATAATTTCTTGGGTCTAAGGCCCACTTCCTTAAGTCCACAATAAGCCCCCATTATGAATTTGGGCTTAGAGCCCATTCCTTAAAGTCACTATCTAACCAGTTATGCCATTGGGCCTCAAGCCCATATCTTAAGGTTCATCAAAGTCTCAAGGTCTTTAAAGTTAGTTAGTTGGGCCTGGGCCCGGTTTTTCTTAAATACCGTTCTAAGGTCATTCCCGAGCCCAAATGTTCCCGGCCTATGGTTCTACCCGTGTCGGTAAATTTTCGGCCACACACTCTCACACCCCCACACACGGTTTCCACTAACCTGGTATTCCCGATACATGAAAGTACTTGTTTAATAATACATGCCATGAATGAGATTGAAACATAACAAAAGAGTTACCCTCAAGCCAGAAATATTCTGCCTTGTCGGTATAAAACCCGAGCCCTCACCAGAAAATTCTCGAGCCTCGCTGGATTCCGGTCACCCTCACCGAAATTCGCCCAAACTGCCAGAAACAACCCAACAACAACAAACCAACTCGGATTCAACACAACACCCACAGATCCATAAAACAAATTAGAGAGAAAAAATTAAAGAACGGATCCTTACCCGAAAACACCTCAAGATGCCCGGAATCCGTCCACAACCAACCTACACAAACCTGAGCAGTGAAGCACCTCTGCCGGAGAAGAGGCTCGCGGGCACTGGTTCTGCACAGCCTCTGCCGACCGAGACAGCAACACCACCACAACACAATACACATACGAACGACCTAACAATCCGCCAGCCCGTTAGCAAGCAAACGCCGGCCACCAAACAACAACATCCACGCGCACGCCACCGCCATGACGAGCCCAGCCACCACCCACAACACCAAAGAACCCATCAACTCAAAAACCCGAAATCGAGAAAAGAAAAGAGGAGATAAGTAAATGGAAGGGAAGGGGGGGGAAGTCGGCTTACCCGACCAAGGCGACGGTGGCAGCGACTCGAGCTTTGGTCTCGGTCCCTCTGCAACCCGTAGTGGTGGCGGCGGCGGCGGCGACCTGAAGGGAAGGGAGGAGGACTGCAGCGTGGAGAGAAGGGAGATGGGATGTTGATGACGACGAGAGGGAGAGTGAGAGAGAGAGAGAGAGAGAGAGAGAGCGAGAGAGAGGGGGTCGGGAGAGAGGCGCCGTCGGGTGTGGAGAAGGGAGGAAGAAAGAAAAGTGGAGAGAAAAGAAAGAAAGAAAGGAAAAGGAGTTAGGGTTGGCCGGCCTGGTCCAAAACGACGTCGCTTTGGACTAAGGCGCGGTCAACTCGCCCTTGGCCAATGCCGCTAGGGTTTGTGGGTTTTGTTGTGTTTTTTTTCTTTACCCTTTACCCAAAACGACATAGTTTAGTCCAAAACTACGGTAAACCCCGCGTTTCTTCCCGAAACACGCTTTGACTCCAACGAAAGCCGTACCCGCCATACTAACGACTTAATACTGATATAACCAAGGTATAATAATTTATTTCCTAGTCCAAAAATTCGAAAATTCCTCGAGGGTAAAATTGAAATAAAAATTCCGAAAATTCCAAAAATCAAATTATGGAAATCCGGGGCGTTACAGTTAAATCCGCAAAAAAATCCCGAGCGTAGGACAGAGCTCGGTTTTAGAATCCGATGCATAATTTACCCTGAAATAATTACCCAAGATTATTTTTATATGGTAAATTACTGTGTAAAACATTTTACAGTCCCGGTAAAAATATGAATTTTTACTCGGGCTGTTACAGTCTACCCCCCTTAAAAGAATTTCGTTCCCAAAATTCACTCTGAACCGATGAAGAGATGCGGATACTGAGACCGCATATGCTCCTCGACTTCCCATGTTGACTCGTTAGCAGATTGCTTACTCCACTTGACCTTTACCATGGGAATGGTGCGGTTCCGCAACTACTGTACTTCTCAATCAAGAATCTGTTCTGGAACTTCTGTGTAGGTAAGAACTTCTGCTACTTCAACATCCACTGGGGCCACAATATGACTAGGGTCTGATCGGTATCTCCTCAGCATGGAGACGTGAAACATGTCATGTATGCGTGAAAGCTCTTCAGGTAATGACAACCTATAAGCTAGTGGTCCGATCCTCTCAACAATCTCATATGGCCCGATATACCTAGGACTCAGCTTTCCTCTTTTGCCGAACCTGATCACACCTTTCCAGGGTGCAACTCTGAGGAAAACCTTCTTACCAACGTTATACTCCATCTCACGACGGTGTTTGTCGGCATAGCTCTTTTGCCGATCCTAAGCAGCTCTCATGCACTGCTTCACTGTCTGAATCTTGTCAACTGTCTGTTTGACTAAATCCGGTCCAATGATCAGTCTCATACCTTCTTCATCCCAACATACTGGACTTCTACACTTCCTTCCATAGAGAGCCTCAAAAGGTGGCATACCAATGCTGGAATGGTAGCCGTTGTTATACGCGAACTCTGCCAAGGGTAGATACTTATCCCAACTCCCATTGAAGTTAAGTGCACAAGCTCTAAGCATGTCCTCCAGTGTCTGTATGGTCCTCTCAGACTGTCCATCCGTCTGAGGATGGAAAGCAGTGTTGAAGCTCAACTTGGTTCTCAAAGTAGCTTGTAAACTCTTCCAGAAACGTGATGTGAATCTGAGATCTCTTTCTGAGACTATAGACTTTGGAATTCCATGTAGTCTCATGATTTCAGCAACATACTTCCCCGCCAATATGTCCACGGTATCAGTTTGGCGAATGGGGAGAAAATGAGCCGATTTTTTTAATCGGTCAACGAAGACCCAAATAGCATCATGCTGCCTCCGAGTCATCGGTAAACCAATCACAAAATTCATGGTGATCATCTCCCACTTCCACTCCGGTATTTTCAACGATCTCTTCTTGCCTGCTGGAGCCTGATGTTCGGCTTTCACCTGCTGGCAAGTAATGCATCTCGCGACATACTCTGCTACGTCCTTCTTCATCCGAGGCCACCAAAAAAGGCTCTTCAGGTTCTGATACATCTTGGTGCTTCCAGGATGCATACGGCGTCATATGGCCTTCTTCCAGGATATGACTATGCAGATTACTAACATTGGGTACACATACCCGTTTCCCAATCATCAGTGCTCCATCATCCGCTATACGGAACTTGTCTTCTTTTCCACTCCTTACTCCTTCCTTTAGCTTGACCAGGTCGGGATCTCCATCTTGTAACTCCACTATCCATCCTCTTAGGTTGGACTTGACACTCATGTGTGCCAATAAGGCTCCTGTATCATCCACTGACAAGTCAACTCCCAACTTCCTTAACTCGATAAGTGAAAACATCGAGTAACCAGTGGAGGCATCATCCGATTGTCTCCGGCTCAAAGCATCAGCTACCACATTAGCCTTTCCTGGGTGATACTCGATAGTACAATCATAATCATTAAGCAACTCAACCCAGCATCTTTGTCGCAGGTTAAGCTCCTTCTGAGTCATGATGTACTTGAGGCTTTTGTGGTCGGTGAAGATTCGACACTTCTCTCCAAACAAGTAGTGTCTCCAAATCTTCAGAGCCAAAATCACAGCTTCCATCTCAAGATCATGAGTCGGGTAGTTCTTCTCATGAGTCCTTAGCTGTCAGGAGGCATAGGCAATCACTCGTCCTTCTTGCATCAGCACGGCTCCTAAACCAAGACGTGATGCATCACAAAACAACACGTACTCAACTCCTGGCTTCGGTACTGTTAGCACTGGTGCCGTTGTCAGCTTCTTCTTAAGCTCCTCAAAACTCTGTTAGCACTCTGGGATCTAAACAAAAGCTTGTTCTTTCCTTAATTGCTTAGTCATGGGACTGGCTAATAAGGAAAAACCTTCTATGAACCTCCGATAGTATCCTGCAAGGCCAAGAAAACTCCTAACTTCGGACACATTCTTTGGAGGCTCCCACTCCAACACAACCTTAACTTTGGTATGGTGCCATCGAGATAGGTGTAACTCCAGGTACAAGCTCGATGGTGTACTCAACCTCTCTATCGGGTGGTAAACCTGGTAAATCTTCTGGAAAAACATCAACAAACTCCCTCACAATTGATACATCCTTCGGGGTAGGATCTTGTGTTTCTCCGCCTGAAATGTGGGTCAGCAAAGAGTCTGGACCATGTTGCTTCATTCCGTAGCCCTGGGTAGCAGAGATACTACATGTGGTTGTAGTTCTCCCCGCCTACTACATGTCCGAGGAAGGAAACTTCTCCAAGCCAAAATTCACACTTGCTGAATTTGGCATACAGCTGCTTCTCCCGTAACCTTTGAAGCACTATCTTCAAATGCTCTTCGTGCTCTTCCTTGCTCTTGGAGTAGATGAGGATATCGTCGATGAAGACCATAACGAACTTATCCAGAAATTCATTCAGTACCAAGTGCATCAAGCACATGAATACTGCCGGTGCATTGGTCAAACCGAAAGGTGCCACTGTGAATTCTAAGTGGCCATACCGTGTGCGAAAAGCTGTCTTCGGTATGTCTTTCTCTGAAATCTTGATCTGGTGATAGCCCGATCGGAGATCAATCTTTGAAAACACCGTTGCTCCTTGAAGCTGATAAAAAAGATCATCAACACCGTTGCTCCTTGAAGCTGATCAAAAAGATCATCAATCCTTGGTAACGGGTACTTGTTCTTGATTGTCACCTTGTTGATCTGGCGATAGTCTACACACATTCACAAACTACCGTCCTTCTTTTTCACGAAAAAACTGGTGCACCCCATAGTGAGGTACTAGGTCTGATGAAACCTTTTTCCAATAGTTTGTCTAACTGCTTCTTCAGCTCCTTAAGCTCTATTGGTGCCATCCGGTATGGTGCCATCGAGATAGGTGTAACTCTAGAAACAAGCTCGATGGTGTACTCAACCTCTCTGTTGGGTGGTAAACCTGGTAGATCTTTTGGAAAAACATCAACAAACTCCCTCACAACTGATACATCCTCCGAGATAGGATCTTGTGTTTCTCCGCCTGAAATGTGGGTCAGCAAAATGTCTGGACCATGTTGCTTCATTCCGTAGGCCTGGGTAGCAGAGATACTACATGTGGTTGTAGTTCTCCCCACTCCGGACAAAACAAGCGACCGATCTTCGGCGGATGTCAACCTCACTTGTTTAGCAAGTGGAGATTTTTTTTCTCGTAAATATAGATATATTCATTCATTAACTCATAATGAAGTCATTACAGAGCAATATTTCCAGCCCTACTGGAGGCTCTGTTACCCAATTTGCAGGGCAAGTTCTATTAATTACAGCTTTTGCAACCCAATCCGTCGCATGATTCGCAGTTCACGGGATATGTACAACTCTATAACTCCCCCCGAATTTTTTGATTAATTGCTGTCACGATGGTTCTGATCTCCAACGGAATATCCTCTCCTCTACCATGGATCGCTTTCCATAGAAGGTATGAGTCGGTTTCGAGCATCACCTGTTGGTAATTTCTAGCAATGGCTAGATTAACCGCCTCCCAGAGAGCTAGCGCTTCTACTTGCAGTGCGCTTGTGCATCTTGGCTTGGTGGCCACCCCTTCGATTACTATGCCCTGATCATCTCTACAAATGACACCTATTCGGTGTCCTGGGTTGTTGCTTTGAAAGCACCGTCGACATTTATCTTTATTTCCCCGACTTGTGGTTTACTCCAAGAATTTCTTCTGTTGGTGGTCTGTCCGCGAACTGTTCTTCTTCATGAGGTCTCTCACCCGGAGTTTGCATCGCAACAACGCTCCGTGCAATTGTGGTGTGAGGCCTTGCCTCCCCAGCTTCATAAATGCACTCGTTTCGCATCTTCCATATATTCCACAAAATATTTGCTGTCATGCTTTTTATTTCCATCATCAGTTTCTTGTCATAATTTGCTCCCAACTCTGCCCACCATTTTTCCATTCCTAGGAAAGAGCTCTCCTCCATCCTTAGACCCAAATTCAAGCCAAACCAAGAGGCTTTCGTATGGTCACAGATGAACAGTAAATGCTCCAAAGTTTCTTCATCCTTTCCACATACCTCACATTTTGCATCAGTTATCATAGTTCTATTCTGTAAATTCTTCGCAGTAGGTAGAGCATTCATGAGCATCTTCCATATGAAAGTCTTAACTTTTGGCTGTACATCAAGACTCCATATCTTCTTCCACTCCACATGTGGTGGGTTGCTTGTGCTACCACTCGGGTTCGATTCCCTTTGATTCATAGCCAACCAATACCCAGATTTTACGGAGTATTCACCCCTCCTTTCATAATGCCAATACAATTTGTCTTCAACATCAGGTTCAAGAGGTATTTTGATAATTAAATCCGCTTCCTCCATGTTAATTTGCTCCAACTCTGCCCACCATTTTTCCATTCCTGGGAAAGAGCTCTCCTCCATCCTTAGACCCAAATTCGAGCCAAACCAAGAGGCTTTTGCATGGTCATAGAAGAATAGTAAATGCTCCAAAGTCTCTTCATCCTTTCCACATACCTCACATTTTGCATTAGTTATCATAGTTCTATTCTGTAAATTCTTCGCAGTAGGTAGAGCATTCAAGAGCATCTTCCATATGAAAGTCTTAACTTTTGCTGTACATCAAGACTCCATATCTTCTTCCACTCCACATATGGTGGGTTGCTTGTACTACCACTGGGGCTTAAATAGGAGAGCTCTTTTTTTTTTGTTAACACACGTTGTTTTTTATATGGAAGGGGGCCAATTCATATCATTCAACAAAGAGTACACTGAGAGTTCTCAGCATGAAAAAATATTAGATATTAAACTAAGCTAGTTTTATTAGGTTTAGGATTTTTATGTTATTGGGTTTTAAGAATGCAAGTCCGGTTCGGTTAGGAGTCATGACTTGTCTGTTAAGTTAGAGTCTTTACAAATAGGTATGTTAGGGTTTTATTATTATGAGTGTAGCAAAATAAGAGTGTGTGTGGGGCTATCGTGGTATCGCCTAGTTTATTGTGTCAGGTTTCAAAATTAAACAAAAATATTGTGTGTTGTTAGAACTCATGCCTCCTTGTTTCATTTCAGAGTTTTGATAATGACAAACCTTGGCTCAATTGATGACAACCTTGAAGCAAAAAGAAATCAAGCAAACAAGTGCTCAACCAAAGTGATCAAGAATTCAAGAGAAGATATGATCAAGAGTTGAAGTACAAGAAGAGCAAGAGAAGTTAGGACCCATTTGTACAAGG
>JAKUCV010000457.1:0-32723 GCA_028386065.3 Turnera subulata | reverse complement strand
TCTCTCTTTTATTCGATTTTCTTTATGTTTAATTGTTTACTTGGTGAATTCTTGTGAGATTTTGATGATTTGCTATTTTATTATGATGAACTAATTCTCTAATCTAGGATTAGGGATGTAGCCAGTTACTTCTGTGGTTTTATTATATATGAATTGATGTTTATTCAATTGATTGTGTTGATTGTTCAATCTATGTGTGCCGAATTTATTATCTACTTTGGATTGATTCTTATTGATTGCAACATGCGAGAGCTGCGTGATTTATATGATGATACCTAGAAGAACATAGACTGATTGATGCTAAAATATGCGAGAGCTGATAGTTTCTTAGGGTTTGATTGATTGTTTCGTGCTTAATGAGTTTAGTATTGATGCTAGGCTATGCGAGAGCTAGGTAGTAATCTTTGTTGAATATTTGATTCAACATGTGAGAGCTGAGGATTAAGACATTAGAAACAATTGGCTACAATCACACATCAATACGAGATATCGATTCCATGCATAATAAACCTAGATAGTAATTATGTGAACCCCGATTTCCTAGATTGCTTTAGATATTGATAGAACTTCACATTAGATTAAGCCTGCGATTTTATTTCTTTTCGTTCTAGCCTAGTCGACATCACCCTACACCATCTTTTATTTGATTTGCGTAGATAATTATAAGTTGTGACATTAGGTAGTATTTATTTCCCTTGTTCCGTGGATCGACCTTAATTAGACTATTACACTACATAGTACACTGTGCGCTTGCAGTTAACAATCGTTGCGTTTGCCCGTGAGTTATTTGTGTGTCGTGTTGTGAATTGATCAAGAATTGTAAATTTGAAAAAGTCACGCGTAAATAAAACGCATCAGACCATAAAAATAGCTCATACATCCGAGGAAGAATAAGGGCCAGACGAAATTCAATGAGAGAAAAGTAGGAGCTATTAACCATAGGATCGAGTTAAGTGTCTTGCTTCTCCCCTCACGGGCTTTCTTGTTTATTTTCAAAACCACTTCAATAAATAAAAGGTTGTTCATCTTTTCTATAAATATGGTATATCATTAACTTTGTCATACTCAGTCGAATTAGCCTGGGAACCGTAACAATGAACTACGTAGACCTAATCCAGAAGGAATGAATAAGGCATTCTATCCATGATGTTTTCAGGGGCCTTACTTGTGAGATTATCGTTCTTCAAAAAAAAAAGAGAAAAAAAAGAAAAAAGAGGGAAATGAGTGGGGGAAGAAGAAAAAAGTAGAAAAGAAAAAGGGAGGAAATTCACAATCACTGGGCCATTAGTCGATATTCTTGGAGAAAAGTACCTATTTGAGTTAGCACTTAGGATTTTCCACTGGTACGTAGGCAACTCAGAAATGACCCCAGTCTATTTATGTATGTCGAAGCATTACTGGGCAATTGAATCCGTCACTATTATATTGAGTTGTTATTTGGTAGACGAAAATTGAACATTTCAGAGGCATACCGTTATTGAGGATTCTTCGCGGGAGACGAATGATTTCAAGACTCACGCTTGTTTTCAAGAGGATAAACCATACCAGCATGATTCCCGGCTTAAATGATTTTTGGAAATTGCATACACGGTGGCATCATGTAGAGAACACAAACATACATAGAAAATTGTCACAAATACAAAAAAAATCATGCATGTAGGTCTAGGACATACATACATCACGAAAAAAAACCAAAAAAAGAGAGAGAAACCATCAAGATGACCGGCTGCGACTCTTCTTCTTCTGAACCTGACGACCAGGGGGAGTGGTTTCTTGAAGAATGGCTTCAGAATCATCAGTCGCAGGATTTGTGGGCTGAATCTCCAACTGAGGGGCAACGGGAGGCACTGGCTGCCTACGAAGACGAGGATCTTGAGGCACCCGAGTGGAAGGAGTGCACCAGACTCCGGCACTGCAAGACACCATCCCCTGTATACGAGGATTCTGGGCCCCTAAGGTCACCTTGGCCTCACTGAGGGCCCTCCAAAGACGAGACACCTCCGATATCAGAACCTGACAAAGTGCAGAAGATGGTTAAAATCAACGTTTGCAGAAGAAGCAATATGGTGAAAAGTGATTTTTTACCTCAGTAATGCCGGATGGGAGAGACGGGAAGCCATCGGCAACTTCCTTGAAAAAGGAAATGTCTCGAAGCTGGTACTAGTCGTCATAAGCTCAGTAAGACTCCCTATATGTCGAAAGAACATGACCCGATGTGGAAAAAGACGCTCAAAATCTCCTCCCAGAACGTGAGCTCCGTCAAGGTGGATCGACACTCGTGACCGACTCCCCACCACCGGCAAGGCCAAGCAATGATGGCATTAGGTATCCGACAACAACAGACGGGTAGTCACCCCCATCCACGATCAACTGCTCAATATGCCAACCCATACAATTTGACTCGGAGACATCATCTCTCTTCCTTATAGTCCGCATAGAGATCGATGAGAAAGAGGGGACTCGAGGCTCACGATGAATCGGTAAACAGACACGCTCTCCCAGATACCAAGTGTACATGCTAGGGTATGCGATCAAGCATCGACGACAAACCATCACAAGGGCTGAGGCTCCAGCTCCCCTTAGCTTGTGGCGAAGATCAGCAAAGGTAGTAAGCCAAATCTAGAAGAGTAGGAATGTGTAAGTACAGTAACAAGATATGAAGAGAGGAGGCAACGAATAAAGGAAGTAGGTACCTGAATAGGTGAAGTGATCTGCTCAAGGAAATGGCGGGCACGGATGCGTTCGTGAGCTTGTAGTCTCCCTTGACGAAATCGAGAAGCCCATCGAAGAACTGCTGGACACTCTCTGGGACCCGCATTCTATTTGGGACAGATAACTCGAGATACTCCATGCCCCATACCTGCGAAAAACGAAAATGATTAGAAGTTGAGTAAAATTTAAGAAAACATAGGGAGACTAAGGAATATACCTCCCAAATCCAAGCTGAGCCTGGAAAGTGATCGGAGATGCGTTGAGAAAAGCTGCTCTTCTTTTAGTATGCCCGTGCAAGGCCAGCCGAGGCCCAGTCGATCAACGGACCACTCAAGTCCTCTAGAGAAGCCAACAAGTCCGTCAGAACCCTATCACTACTAGACGAAAAGATAGTCCTGTTAAGGCTCGTCAAGATCAAGCCTCGTGCACGCTGCTCGACCGTGCCTGGATAAATCAAAGATACCAGCTGCATCTGTAACCATAGTGGAGAAACCTCGCTGATGCAATCTCTAATCCAGTTCGGTGCTATGCCCAAGAGCTCTTCGAACCGGTCTGTGCCGAGATCCTGATCAAGAACAACCGACATGCCTCGAAACAGTAATCCAGTAATATGAGAATAGTCGCTGGGGGTCATGGTCATCTCCCCGCATGGTAGATGGAAAGTATTGGTGGTGTCCCACCATCTCTCCCCAAGTGCCGAAATGGCTTGTAGGTCCACTCCGTCACCTTGGAAAGTCCGACAGAAGTCCCAGAGTCCAACCCGTGCAATGATCCTCTGCACCTCTGCATCACCCGTCACGTACTCTAAAATCGCCGATTGTGCTTCGGCCCCACTATGGTTCCGGCTCCTATCCTCGACCTATGTAGATACCCCTGAAAACATTAATGCTCACTCTAAACCAAGCCAAACCAAACCAAACCAAGTTCACAATCACTTAGACATGCATCATGGGAATAGATTTGCAAGGAAAAAATCATACATTTAAGCATCATAACGGCATTTTATTTGCAGATCAAAACGCATGAAATCACAAAACCCATCCCAGTGAAGTTCAAAACTGACTAAAATTGGCACAAGCCCATCAATATTCACCCATTATACAACATATTTGTGTAAACCAAACATCAAAACACTAACCCAATTATCCAGATTATCAGTTTTTGCCAAGAACCCTAAAACCCCAATTGGGAATTCCATCAATTCAATAATTCTTGCGTCTAATCTAGCAAATAAACATGTGGAAAAGCATTGTAGGCATACTAGGATCATTTCCAAACAATCAAACACAACAAACATGGCATAAAATCTGATTTATGGAAAAATTGGGCAAAAACCTCAAAACAAATTGAAACCATGATTTAAGAAGTTTTAGTTGGTGGAAATGGCTTACTTGCCATTCAAGGTAGGATTCTTACTGAGATGGATGCCGCTTTGACTGTCACAGTGCACAACAAACTTGTTTGGCTAAGACCAAGTTCCTCATAATTTTCTGAGAAGTGGAAGTCCGGCATTTCATTTTTGGAGAAATTAAAATCCCGTAAATCGGTAAAACTGGAAAAGCACCCAGATGAGCTCAAAAGAGCCGCATTGTAGAATCTGTACATGGATATCTTTACACGAGTACAAAAAATAAATAGTATACTTCAAGAATTATCTATTTCTTATCTAATTTTTAATGTAGAATTATCTTAAAATCAAATCCTTGAAATACTAAAATAGATTGAAACGCCCATATCCCAAAATATCCAATTAAATTAATTATAACATGTCGCAGTAGCAATTATGTCTGGTGGATGAACTGCTCACTCACGTTTCGATATATCGGACATCACTGATGAAACAACTCTGCATAAGATGTCAAAGCAAGGCTTAACTGCACAATTGATGAGAAAGGCAAAAAAGAAAAGAATGCACAAAACCGGGAAGGCCCGGCGGTCTTCTCGGGATGACAGCCAGGTCATGGCAGTCTTGTGGCCATGACCGCCGGCCATGGCTGTCATCCAAGCCATGGTCGGCGCACTGTGGGAAGCTTAGAAGAGATGTGCCTATCCGGGGATTTGAGCAATAACGCCGGATTTTCTTCAGGATTTGATTTTGGGCGATACCTCCTCATGGCGTTTTCCCGTGATTTGAGAGAGTATGAGGAAGATGAGGCCATAGAGATGATTTAGAAAAATTTGGGGATAGATTGCGAGTTAAATGGGAGAATTTGAGAGAAAATTGAGAGTGTTTTGGGTGTTTTAGGATGAAATGAGAGAGAAATGGGGTTTTGGGGGTTTTAAAAGCGGGTTGGAACTCGGTGGACATGGCAAGAAGACCGGCAGACTCGGCGGTCATCTAGACATGACCGCCAGCTTTGGCAGGCTTCTAGCCATGATCACCAGCTCCCTAGTAGCTACTTTGTTCCTCGTTTTGCGAGTCCCGCGCCCCGGAGTAATTTTTTTTTAGGGAAACTAAGTGCATGTATATTTTTAGGGTCCAGGATGATAAAACACTTTGATTGATTGATTCGGTTTTGCAAATACAGACGTGGGCCCACCGGGACTGGAAAATTTTGACAAAAATAAAAGGGGCACACTGCCGCATGCTTTGAGAGAGATCTTTCCAGAGTATGTTACTTCGAGTTTTCGGGGCATGTTACCCCTTTGTGAGATTTGGTTTTCCAAAAAAAAAACGGCGGGCCCGCACCAGACTTGATTCTTAGGGACATGCTACCCCATTTATGTGATTTTTTAGGGGCATGCTACCCCACTATGTTTGACTTGATTTCCTGGGACATGCTACCCCATGATTGGAGATGATCTTTTCCAGGGGCATGCTACCCCGCATTTCGAGTTTATACATCTTGGGGCATACTACCCCGCGTTTCGAGTCAAATCGATATTTTCAATACCCAGATGCTAAATTGATGACTAATGCGAAGAAGTGATACACCTTGGGTGGAAGGCCCTATGGTTCGTAGAATCCTCTTTCCCCAATAGCGCTGAGATAGACTTCCAGGGTGAGATCCCCTCAGAGTGTCCAGCTGTGTCGATAAATCAGTTGGTGAATAGAGTAATGGTTAGGGTCAGTACACCCTTTCCTAACACCGTGATAACCAGTTGACAAGTCGAGAATAGGTTACGGATTAGGGTTCAAACATCCTTGTCTACACCAAGCTTTCCAGTATAGGTTATGGGTTAGGCGTGTCCTTCCCTACACCACGATATCCATAATAGGTTATGGATTAGGGTTCAAGCATCCTTGTCTACACCAAGCTTCCGAGAATATAGTACGGGCTAGAGATTCAAACATCCTTTTCTGGAGCAGATCCCTGAATAGATTACGAGATAAAATTCAAGCATCCTTTTTTACATCCAGCTACCCAGAAATAGGTTACGGGTTAGGTGTGTCCTTTTCTACACCGAGCCGAGTTATCCAGATTAGGTTACGGGTTAGGTGTGTCCTTTCCTACACCGAGCCAAGTTATCCAGAATAGGTTACGGGTTAGGTGTGTCCTTTCCTACATCGAGTCGAGTTATCCAGAACAAGTTATGGGTTAGGCGTGTCCTTTTCTACACCGAGTTGAGTTATCTAGAATAGGTTGCGGGTTAGGCGTGTCCTTTCATACACCGAGTCGAGGCTATCCACAGTAGGTTACGGGTTAGGCGTGTCCTTTCCTGCACCGAGTCCAGTTTTCTAGTATAGGTTACGAGTTTGGCGTGTCCTTTCCTACACCAAGTCTAGTTATCCGGAATAGGTTACGGGTTAGGCATGTCCATTCCTACACTAAGCAGAGATGAATGTAGGTTAAGGGTTAGAATTCGGAACATTCTCTCCTAAACGAGTCTAGTCACGAAACAACTATTCCTCCCAGTGGAACACTATCTCCAGTAGATACTAAGAAATGAGATGATTCCCTATTCCCCAGTGGAATAATCCCAGAACATGAAATGTTCCAACCCATGGCACATATGTCGAGCATCAAAATTAGTGGCAGCAAACTCCTTCAAATTTGGTTGTTCTTCTTTTCGTTGGTTCGTCTTCAGTTTTCTAAAGTCTCGCCAATGAGGGGCATCTGTGAACACCCAAATTTGACCCATGATTTATTCTATTATTTTAAATTATGAATTTGTTTTTGTCTTTAATTGATGAGATGATTTGATTATTGGCATGAATTTATTTGTGATTTAGTAATAATAGAGTAAGGATATTTTATTTGCTTATTTTTTTAATTTATTTTTGGCCCTCTGTTATTTGACTAATTCTGGGTTAGAGATAGTTACTAAGTTTGGGCTGATAAAATATGGATCCTCTAGTGAAGTTAGCCTATTTAAACACATGGCCTTTAGTTAATTTTAGTCCTAATTTTCGTGGAGATTTGGGATTAAACATATATGGTAATTTTAATAGAAAAAGGGAATAATTTGATGTGAGGTTGATAAAGAGGAAAAGTAATGGAGTAGAAGACAAGTTTAGGGTGTTTTATAGGTCAGGGAATACTCTAGATGGCGTGGAAACTAACTAGGAATCGGATTGGAGGAGAAAAAGTAAGAAAAGAGAAAAAATTGCATAGTCGGTGGCGGACATGGCGACATGACCGCCACCACCGGCGGACAAGGGAGGATGACCGCCATGCCCTTGCGTTCGTAACGACATGACCGCCGGGGCTGCGGTGGTCAACAGTTCCAGAACCTTCTTTTTGCCTCTTTTTCGCAATCTTAGTCCACAACCGTGATTTAGGGGCTCAATCTCGACTCTTTGGTTAATAGGACGACCCCTTACCCCCTGAACACTATAAATAGACCCCCCATCATACATAAGAAGGGCACACATTAGAATTATTCTCTACATACCCAAAAGTTTAGAGTGCTTGGAGAAACCCTTGTTATTTGAGTGTAGGAGGTATTAGAGGAGCTGATTTTCTCGAGAGATTTCATAGAGAGGAGTAGCAACAATCCAGTAGCAAGAGGAGAGCAACAAGGTTACAAGAAGGAGGCCAATTAGAAAAAAAAAAGTTGGAGGAAATAGCACAAGCCCGAGAGGAGCTTCTTCCCTGTTCAGTCCTAGGAAAGTCGCAATATCTCAAACTACTAACGTCGGATTGCTGCATTCTTGGTGTCTCTGAAAAGCTAAGAGGGAGATCTACAACTTTGTTGTTGACATCAGATGCTGATTAGTCTCTTTCTATACTAGTGTTCGATTGAATTCAAGTCAAGATTCTATTGAGAAGCGAAAAGCTAACGGGAGCGAGAGGAGGGCTTCAAGAGGTAACCCTAACCCTTTAATTTGATTTTTGCTGATATTGTGTTGCTGTGTTGATGTTGATGATGATGCATTGACTATCGAGTGAATCCATGCTTAGAACTTCGTGGCTTTGACCCAGGTCACTCGGGTACGTAGGTAGTCTCGGTCTGAAAATGGGATTCAAGCCGAATTTTATTTAAGTTATTGTTGTGTGTTGTTTTTGTGTTGTGATGTCGCTATAATATTAATGTAGCTGCTATAATATTGATGTTGATGTCATCGTGTTTATATTGCTATTATGATGTTGATATTATTGTGATGTCGCTAACCAGTTAGTTGTGTTGTGTTGTTGCGATATTGCTGTGATGTTGATGTTGTAGTTGCGATGTTAATGTTGGGGCTTTGATGTCGATATGGTTGTGGTAATGTTGATGTTGCTGTGACATTGCTGCATCATTTGCTGTTTTGTGTGTTGTGTGATGCCATGTAAGAACTACATGAGCTTTGAATCCGGTTGCCGGAGTATGTAGGTGGATTCTAGTGGTGGAATCTCAAGCTCAATTATATGTTTACTTTCTGTTTTGCCATTATTTTTGTTTATTCTTTTGTTGTTGTGTTGTTTTTATATAAGGCATACAAGGATCTTCAATTGCACACGATTTTGCCCCAACATGGGTGGGTGCCTAACACCTTCCCTTCCGTGACGAACCCTCGAATCCTACATCTTTGGAACGCCATGACTAGTTGCTATGGGTAATGGATGTCATGGTTTTTTCCTGAAATCCTCAATAAATTGGGGTGGCGACTTCTTTGATGTAGTGAGGGATCAAATTAATTTTTGGTCGGGTCCTCACACATACCCCTAAAACTCACATCTGGTGTGGGCCCGCCATGTCTTTTCTGGAAAACCAAATCTCATGAAGGGGTAGCATGCCCCGGAAAAATCTTATTCAAAACGTAGGGTAGCATGCCCCTGTTGTCAAAATTTTCAGGCCTGGCGGACACCGTGCACGCATGCGTTTACTGTATTCTCAAGTTTGATTTAACAAATGCCTTTTAATTCAATGCGAATCGTTTGTTTGATTTTTTATAGGGTGTATCCTCTCTCTTTTCCTTCCCGGGATACTCGGATGCCTCGTTTGAGATAGATGCATGTTACCGTACCAAGATATGTTCGGGGAGATAGCTACTGAAAGTCGAACCTCTTTTTTAACAAAAGAAGAACACAAAATCATACTCAGCATTTCCAAGACAAAGATTCATCACATTCATTATGTATGTAAATAAACAAGCGAATGAACTCCCAATATTCCATCTTATCCAATTTCGAACCTTCATTAGTGAAAGGAATAGACTTGTCCTGGGCTTCCTACGTATTTAAGCACATCATTTTTTTTTTGGTTTTCTTTTTCTCTCTTTTTTTTCCTTTTTTTTCAACTTTTTTCTGTTTTTTTAGTGCATGAAATCAGGTCTATACAGCACTATGTATCATACATAATACTTCTTCAGTTGATCCATGTTGACTGGCTCTCGAAACTCATTCACATCTAAGTCTCTGATCTTTGTTGCTCCTCCCAGAAAAATCTCCTTGATGATATAAAGCCCAATCCACTTGGCCCTAAATTTGCCCCTCGGGTCATGTACCGGTTGCTTCACTTCTTTTAACACCAATTCTCTCTCCTTCAATCCTCTTTCATTAACCCTCTTGTTGAACGTTTGGCTATTCTTTGTTGATATCCTTGCACATGGTAAAATGCCAATAATCTCTTCTCATCTAATAATGCCAACTGATCCAATCTCTCTTGTACCCATTCCGCTTTTGGGAGCCCACTCTCTCGTGCCACTCTCAAAGATTGCACTTCTAATTCTACAGGCAACACAGCCTCCATGCCGTATACTAAAGAGTAAGGTGTGGCTCTAGTTGATGATCTGATGGATGTTCGATATCCTCATAGAGCCAACAATAATTTTTCTGACATTCCTTGTGGCCTGATATCATCTTCCCAAGTATGACCTTCACATTCTTATTAGCGGCTTCGACTACACCATTAGTTCGCGGTCGATATGGTGATGAATTATGTTGTTTAATCCCATATTTTTGACACAACCTATCAACGTCAGCCTTGAAATGCGATCCATTATCATGTATTATTTCATGGGGAACACCGACAGATGATGTTGTTGAGGATAAACTTTGCTACTTTCTTACATTCAACACAACGTATGATTCGGCCTCCACCCATTTTGTGAAGTAGTCAATTGCCACCACCATGTACTCATGTCCAGGCATTGCTTTTGGAGTTATTTTTCCGATAACGTCAATGCCCCAGGCTGAGAAGGGCCATGGTGACGACAGAGGTGTCAGTGGCAAAGGGGGTTGCAAGTGAAGTTTCTCGTGTACTTGGCAGGTACGACAGCACCTTACATACTTCATGCAATCAGCTTCCATAGTTGACCAAAAATATCTCAATCGCAGGACCTTCTTAATCGAATCCTCAAACTCGTGCTTTAGACGAACGCACCTCACGGTTTGGTGGCCTCTTTGTTGATGAAACTCGCAGTACTCATTCTCTCTGTACCACAAGGGCAAAGGATTCGGTGCATGTCTTGGCTACAATGGCTCCTGCAACCCGTTTCCCACACACTTCTTTAAGAGTTCAGCATGAGACTTCTTCATGGGGGTGAAAGCACGAGGTTTCTTAGGCTGTTTTGGTGTGGGGTTCTTACTGGAATAGTTGGACACCTCCGCTTTCTCACTTATCACCAGGATATTTGCCTCTACGACTTGGTTGTTTTTGCTTCCACCTTCCATTGCCCTTTGCCATAAGTTTCCAAGTGTCCTGAATGAGTCATTGAGGGCTTCAATTTCGTAACGCATCCCCTTTATCTAAGCTTCAACCATGTCAGTTTGTTTCTGCAGGAAAAATAAGGCGTCCTTCAACTGCCAAGAGACTTTTCCTAAAAGCATTTCCCCAATTCCTCAAGCTTCCTATCCATTCGATTCTCAATTCTTAATTC
This sequence comes from Turnera subulata, assembly GCA_028386065.3. Classification (NCBI taxonomy): domain Eukaryota; kingdom Viridiplantae; phylum Streptophyta; class Magnoliopsida; order Malpighiales; family Passifloraceae; genus Turnera; species Turnera subulata. The sequence goes on along the minus strand of JAKUCV010000457.1, from coordinate 21,766 downwards.
CAAATTCCACAACTTTACGTCCACTCTCTGATCCATGACTCCCTACGGATGGAGATAAACCAAGGTCAAAACTGATCCGAAGGTTCGGCTTCTTAAGGCTAAGGCAAAGAGATAAAGGTTCATCAAGGTTGCACAATTCTTGCGGCTTAGAAAAGAACTTTTACCCCTTAGTTTGTTGGGGGGGGGGGGGGGGGGGGGGGTGGAAACAAGGTTCAATGTGGTGTATGGGGTAAGTGTTTAGGCTTAAGCACAAGGCCTAAGATAGATCTTTTTTAAATGCATGAATTTTTTTCTTTTCTCGAACGCAATGCATGAATGCAATGAATGCCTAATACTAAAAGCATGAGATGCAAAGTCTACAAGAAAAGGTACCTCAACTCGATAAGTCGGATCCCAGACATGTGATCCTAAAGCGTGCGACCCTAACTAACAAGCAAGGCGTGCCTATTTCTCCTCTATCGAACATGTAACGTGCCTATTCTCCTCTAACGTGCATAGAATGATCGTCGGAAAAGCAAGAGAATCGTGAGGGGAGAGAAGAAATCACATAAACACATACCGGTAAGCATCCGGGCACATTCTTGCTATCATAGCAAGTCACACATTACAGGGTTCCTAAGGGGAAAAATCTAAGGTTCCTACGTGCAAGGGTATGCAGCTGGTTGGGGACCATAGTTCGCAGCTAGGGAATCCCTCGGCCGAAGCCGCATTGAAATCCGTGTCAGCGAATGGCGATTGAGGCTTTTGACCGAAAGGCATAGGTAATGACCTCCTATGCGACCCGATATAGGCACACACAGGAAGCTAGCAACTCCACTGGGGAGAAAAGTTCTACTTCCTTAATGAAGAATAGAACAGGATGAAGAGGATTCTAGGATGCCACTCTAATGTGTATTTTTTTCATAGTTGTTCTTTGTCATTTGCCTGCCCAATGTATTTTCATTAAAACCCAGCAACCTTGACAGAATATGCATGTACGGTATTCGTATTTTAGCTAAGTTCGTACAAAGAAAATATCACAAATCCGGTAAAACTCAAAGAAATACTAGGCACACACTGTTCTTGGTGTTCTCTTGATTGTCGTCTTGACAAGGAGTCGCCACCCAAATTTATTAAGGGAAAATTTGAAGAAAACCCATTGTTGACTTCGGATAAAGCATAGATCTCGAAACCAAGAGAAGGGTCCGGGGATTCGTTTATCGCGGACTACCATCTTAACTAAGGCAATACCGGTGATATTGGATGCCAAACAAATGTGTATAGTTCATAGTTGGATCATAGACTTCGTGTTAACGAAACAAACAAACAAATACAAATAAGAAATAAAACACACAATATTCACATATTTGAGCTTGCGCCTCATCCACTTAAGACTGCCTACGTACCCCCTCACATTGGGTTCAAAACTCTTGTAGTTCTTTCTAAGAATGAACCCCTATCATCTGACCAGACGACAAAATCTTCTCACAAAATCCTGGGTGACCACCTCAAGACACATTCTCAAAACTTTTGATTATTTTTATCTAAAGGACCAGTTCTTTTAGATTTTGATGATTAAGGGCCCAGTTCCCTTAAGCACCTAAAATGTAATTTAATTTAAAAAAAATCCAAGGGCCCAGCTCCTTTGGATTTTCGAGACTAAGGGCCCAGTTCCCTTAAGCACAGAAAACACATTTTGATTTGAAAATATCCAAAGGACCAATTCCTTTAGATTTTGGTAATTAAGGGACCAACTCCCTTAAGCACATATCTAAAGGACAAGTTTCTTTAGATGTTGGTGATTATGGGCTCAATTTCTTTAAGCACATAAAATACTTTTTGATTTGAAAATATCCAAAGGACTAGTTCCTTTAGATTTTGGTGATTAAGGGTCCAGTTCCCTGAAGCATATATCTAAAGGACCAGTTCCTTTAGATGCTGGTGATTAAGGGCCCAATTCCCTTAATGGCCCAGTTCCTTTGGATTTAAAAGGATCTCATTTCCTTAAACAAAAACATCTTTTCTTAAATAAAACATCTTTCCTTTGAAGAAAACAAAACATCTTTTCTTTGAAGATCTCATTCCTTTAGAATTTAAAGGATCTTGTTTCCTTAAACAAAACATCTTTTCTATTTACTGCATTTTGCTCAATGCAATTTTCAAAACCTTTTTCTTTCAAAATCATGAGGATGAATGCAACTTCTTATGCAAATGCAATCCAAAGGAGCTATGCTCTAGTCCTATCTTTGGTGTGTCCTTTCCTAGGTGTTCAAATTATCCAAAGGAGTCATGCTCTAGTCCTACCTATGGTGTATTCTTTCTTAGGTGTTCTATTCATCCAAAGGAGCCATGCTCTAGTCCTACCTTTGGTGTATTTTTTACTTAGATACAATCTTTAACTAGGATGTAACATGTTCCTAGATGTGTTCTTGAATGCATATCATCACTATGATTATGCAAAGATGCAAGTTTTGTCTTAAACAATGCATTAGAAAAGCCTGTACAAACCCGGAATGATGTTTGAAATGGGTATACGAACCCGATCTTGGATACTTTGAAATGGGTATTCTAAATCTGGATTTTGCCCTTTGGAAAGGGGTTGTCTAACCCGAGTTTTGATTTGAAGAGAATGTGTCCGAGAGCCACTTTTGGGATTAGGACTTTCATATTGCCGCCTAATCATCCTCTATAGGTCTCCAAACATAAACAAATCACAACATTCACACGAACAAAGCATTCAATCAAACAAATCATCTCAACGAAATTTTGGCATTACAACGCCTTACGAAAGCACATATTCTCTAACAAAATTTCAGCATTATAACACTTTAATCAAAGCACATAGGAGAGTTAGAAAGTACCTTTGAAAGTATTCCCCAAGTTCTAACCCGTTTGATTTGAAGGAGGTCGGGGTACTACCCTATTCCTTAGCTCAACCGTGTTCTAATTTTTGTAGAGAAAAGCGAGACACAAACGGGGAGAGGTAACTACCAATCCCGTTTGGAATGCTTAGGAAGACGACGACTCCGCGCCTGAACTCCAATCTTAGAGGGTGACAAGAGAGATAGAAGATGGCGAATATCAAACCCATTATTTCAACTTGGAGAGGGATTGGGAGGGAGATAGAAAAGTGCAAAAACGTGCACTGAGGAGTTACGACTCCTGTGAGAGCGCAACTCTCGGGGTCAAGAAAAATGAAAGGAGGGGACCACTATTTATAGTGTTGGGCTATGGCATTCTTGTAATTCTTCAAACCTAAAAATGTGTGGCCAGGCCATGACCAGTGACTGCGTCGGAGACATGACCCGAAGACCAAATCTACTAATCCTTCGAACGGGGCTCGCCGGGGTCTAGGAAAATTCTCGAAAAAATGTAGCGCATGCGTCTCGATGCTTGGGATATTCCCTTAAAACTTCATAAAATTCCGACGGATACACGATTTTCGGCGAATTTTTGAAGATCGAAAATCCCAGAACACTGTTTGTCTGAATTAATGGTCCCCACGACCTTAAGGAAATATTTTTGTGATTTTTCCTGACTCTAAATGTGGTGGAGTTCGGGCATGACACAAAACGAAAATACGAAAATGGGTGGGCAAAATTTGGGTGCTAATAGTATAGAAATGAGAAGAGAGTGAGTTTAAGTTGAGAGATTAAATGTAGAAATGTGTATGAATGAAGATGGTATTTATACGTGAAAATGGGAGGATAAAAACAAATAAGTATGATTAATTCAAAAGAATAAAACCAAAAGAATATCAGCTAAAAGAAAGTAAGATTATGACAAATAGAATTATGGAAGGTAAATAGTTAAAGAGATGAATCTAAGTGAAAGCTAGGTGTAAGGGTAAAAATATTCACCGGAGATAAATTCGGGGACAATAAAGTTGAGTTTTACGGGATGGAAAAATGAGATTTACATAATTTATTTATAAGACAAGAATTGTTTTACGGGCGTTATATTTAAAAATTTGTAAGTTGGGATGAAGAAGAATCTCTCCCTCGGTCGCCCTCACCCCCCATGTTTTCCTTCTTTTACACGCACTGTCCATGTCCATTTTGCGGGAAGAACAATTGAAAGCGGCGCGCATCTTAATACGAAAAAAAAGTGCAGTCCCATCCCGCGTAATTCCGTTTCAGCTACGGTGCAAGCAGAGACTACGTACACTCCGCACCCCCGTGGCCAAATCAAAGGCCGCCACGTGTCTCCCCGAGATCCACCACTCCCAAATCCGCACCTCCATTGGCTGGCTAGTCCATTCATATTCTATTTTTGTTGTTCGTCCCCTTCTCGCCCATTCCCTTTTTCAAAATACCCGATTCCCTTTTTTTTTTTTTTTCAAAATTCTCCACTTTTCTCCTCCTTTCTGCTGCACAAAACCATAATAAGTTAATAATATTCTCTCTAGTTCACCGCCAAAACCTTCCCTCTCGAATGGAATAATCGCCCCCTCTAGGTGTAAGAAAAAGAAAAAAGAAAAACACGTATATTCTGATTCTCTCTCTCGGTGTGGTTGCTCGCCTCTTATTTATTGCCTAATTGAATCGTTTTGTTTTGTTTTTTTTTTTTTTGTTGTTGTGTTTTGGCCCTTTTTAAACTTCTGGAAGAAATTCAATGTTCTCTTCTTCTTTTCGTACAATTGTTATGGAGCCAAACGGAGTCCCCGATTCCAATTGAGTGGAGGTGGAGTCCCTCCCATCCCTCCACTCCCTTCTCCTTCTATTTATACCCCCATTTCCCCACCAACAACCTCACGCTTCCATCTCTATTTCTCTTATCCGGTACTTGCTTTTTCTTTCTCCTTCTCATTTTCTCATGTTCAATTTCTGTTTTGTTTTCATTTATGAGTTTTCTTTTTTTTTTTTTGTCAATTTGTGATGCAGATATTACGAGTGCATTGTCGAATTTGGACTTGGTTCCACACTTGAGCAGATATGGTTTACTACAGTCAGGTAATTAGCTCCTCTTGTTCATTTTTATTCTTTCCGTCTCTGTTCTGATTAAAATTAAAGTACGTTGCTTTGCTTTTTTTTTTGTTTCTACTAATTTTTGCTCTTTTTTTCTTTACCCAAAAAATAAATCTCAGGGTTTTGATGATAACAACTGGAATACTGATATTGGTATGTTATTTGTATTCCTTTCTTGATTAATCCAACCATTGCTTCTTTTTTTTTGTAGTAGACGTAATTTAGAATAGCTTTTTGTTGTTTTTTTGAACCATGTGTTTGGCATTTGTTGGTAAAATTTTGTGTTTGTCACAAAGGTAGTCGGTGAATATTCAGTTTGTTGCATATAATGAAGGTGTAAGTTTAGTTAGGTTCCAAGTTTGATGATCATCTTCCAGTATTACGGTTTTTTGAGGCCTCGTTGACAATTGACTGAAAGGCGTTAGTTAATCGATATTTTTAAAAAACGGGGAGATGTACTGCCTATTTTTTTTCCGGGGCATATTCTCTTATTTCAGTGATCTTTGGCATTTTCCCTTCAGATGCTGCTGTACGCAGTGGAAGAGAAATCCTTTTTCAGGTAAGTTGGATATAAGAAGAGGTCTTTGATATATATGTGGTGGTTCTGTTATTTCAATTGCTGCAAGCTGTGAATAGATAGTATGATCTTAGATCTGATTGCGACACTGGCTAACAGGCTTTTAATTGGGAGTCTCAAAAGCATGACTGGTGGAGAAATCTGGAAAAGAAAGTTCCTGACATTGCAAAATCTGGGTTTACTTCAGCATGGTTGCCGCCACCCACTCATTCCTTCTCGCCTGAAGGTTGGAGGGATATATATTTTATTGTGAGGCTTGAATTTTACTACTGATGGAGTTGTATAGACACTTAAAGATGGTACCTCCTCTTTCTCCCCACCGTTGTTACAGGTTACCTCCCGCAGAACCTTTATTCACTCAACTCTTCGTACGGTTCAGAGCACCAGTTAAAAGCTTTGCTTCAACAAATGAAGCGGCACAAAGTCAGAGCAATGGCCGACATTGTTATAAATCACCGTATTGGGACTACACAAGGGCATGGAGGAATGTACAATCGTTATGATGGAATCCCTTTATCATGGAGTGAGCATGCTGTCACAGCTTGTACTGGTGGACTGGTAACTACATTCTAATTAGCTACAATTTTCCAAGTGATTCTGTAATGTCACACATTGTGCTCACCCATGTGCTGCTTATGGTAATTTTTTCAGATTAGTGCAAGGAAGACATTTATCATTCCTTGATTGTGCATTTATGCGTGTCTGTATTTTGATATGCCCTGAGTTCAATACCTGTATTCTTGTCTATCAGTTCCTTGAAGCTAAGCCAGAACACCAATTGATACAGTGGCTGAGCTTTTGAATGATAAACGTTCCAGGGTAATCGGAGCACTGGGGACAACTTTCACGGGGTTCCAAATATTGATCATACCCAACACTTTGTAAGAAAAGACATTACAGCATGGTTGCAGTGGCTGCGCAATAATGTTGGGTTTCAGGATTTCCGTTTTGACTTTGCAAGAGGGTAACTATCATTTTCTACCTTCAAAAAATTGTTTTTCTGGCGTCAGTTTTATGTTTCTCAACTTATACACTGGTGCAATGCTTTGCAGTTACTCAGCCAAGTATGTGAAAGAATATATTGAAGGAGCGAAGCCAATATTTTCCGTTGGGGAGTATTGGGATTCTTGCAATTACAATGGTTCTGTTTTGGATTATAACCAAGGTATTAGTTTTCCTTGTTTATCTCGCATGCATCAAAGGGTAATCGTGCAGGCACCATATGTTGATCCAAATATACTCTTAAAGATTAGCTTGCTATTCTAATCATATTGTGATGCTGTTTATGTTGTTGTATTTTAAAACAAAATATTTGAGGAGGAGAGAGTATTTTTATTGTAACAGGATAACATCAAAGCAAGCATATCTCTTCATGCATATACTTCATAAACACCTGTTACACTAGGTTGCATTGTGTTTACCCAGACACACCCTTTGGCTACATCTTCTTGGTAACCCTTGGGTTCCAATTACAGCAACCATAACACAACGTACATTGACTGGACATATATATAGGCATCATAGGAATAACTACCTATAACTATCAAATCTTATCACAAATACAAATCTAACTGCATGTAGCAGTTTCCTACAAATAATACAACTCATCAAAATCATTATTTTCAACAGTTTAGTTATGCAGAAGACTTAATTTAGATATGCACCCTTTGGTGTTCTGCTATCATCTTCTTGCCATTCATTTGAGCGATGGCCTACCATATTTTGTTCTTTTTGCTCCGTACTGCTCTCAACCAACAACTTTATGTTTATCATGATTGACATGGTATTCTTGTGATTCCTGTGTTTCTGTGGATTCCTGTTTCAGATAGCCATAGACAACGAATTATCAATTGGATTGACGGTACAGGCCAGCTTTCAACTGCATTTGACTTCACATCAAAAGGAATTCTTCAGGTAGTTCAGAATGGAGCCAGGCGCCTTCTTGGATAATTAACCATTTTTCTTTGAATAATTTCCCTTATTTCATGATAGAATTGGATTCGCGAATTCTCTGCAGGAAGCGGTTAAGGGGCAATTGTGGCGTCTGCGTGATTCTCAAGGAAAGCCACCAGGTGTAATGGGTTGGTGGCCTTCAAGGTCTGTCACATTTATTGATAACCATGATACAGGCTCCACACAGGTATCAAATGCTTCTTTGTTGCTGATATTACAATAATCATGGATACCTTTTCCATAGACATATGTGGCTATTGTTCTGGTATTTTATTCTGGCGGAACAAGAACTTAATTGTGCCTTCATAGTTCCATTACAACTGTAAAATTTTGTGAGAATTTAGATGCCGTCACATAAATTTCACACAATAGATATATCAGTTATACAGGGAAAACTAAAAATGCGAAACTTCTATGATATTTGGAATTGAGAAGGTTCAACTAAAATGCAAGAAGTAAGTTGCTAATAACCAGGAATATTCATTTGAGTCGGTTTTCAGTTTGAAAGGGTTCAGGATGGACCTGATTGAGCATCAGTTTTAGATCTCTATGACTCACAACTGAAGAAAGGTGCTTTTTCTTTGGCATTAATTTAGAGCTAACAAATCTTGGCACGCTACTACTTTAATTTTTCTTTTAATTCCCATTAAGAATTGAGTTTGACAAGCAGACTACATGAGGGTTTGGCTAGGTTCGACAATACATGGATCCCCAGTGTGGTGCACAAAAGATTTGCGAACTAGCCTCTTCTAGGCAAGCAGAGGATATTGCTTAATGAGTTCCCCTTTTCCTTATTATCGTTAATGCATTTTTCTTATAGGTTTCCTATATTTTAATGATCTGAAGCTGAATTCTTTCTGAACACTAATAATAGTGTAGTCTGATTCAAATCTTAATAAATGTATTACGAGAAGATGAGATTAATTGGACTCTTTAAGCCTCCAGTTAGCTCTGTTGTATTGCCAATCCTGGGTTCTCTTATATTTTCTATCCTAATAGGCAATTCTATTGGAAACTGCCAAGTATTATGAAATACAGTTTTTATGACCTCCAACCAAAATTTACTACATTCGTGATCATTTCTTTCCTGCAGGCTCATTGGCCTTTCCCATCAAATCATATTATGGAGGTATGCCATTCTGTATGTGCCGCTTGTTTTATATAAGAAACGATTTGCAGCCCCATTGCCATACTTAATTGGTTTCTCATTGCTAATGACTAATCATCTGGCAGAGTTGCAATTAGCTAGTGCATATTTTTGTGTAAATTGCTATTTACTTATGAGTAGATCCTTGGGCTGTATGTGTTAGTGGCAACCATTTTATACTTCTAACATTTCTCGGTACTATCCAATCACCTTCATCGCCAAAAATAGTTGCGAAATCATATTTTCTTTTAATTTCTTCTTATTTAGTCGTTGGCTATGGCTTATTATTCCATGATTGCCCACAGGGTTATGCATATATACTTACACATCCAGGGATACCATCGGTTTTCTATGACCATTTCTATGACTGGGGTAGTTCCATTCATGACCAAATAGTGAAACTGGTATGCTAAATTTCCATCTCCATTTAATAGCTAGCTTCCTTAAGGAAAACTTCCCCATCATGAGGCTTCTCCCACATTTGCAGATTGACATCCGTAGGCGTCAAGATATCCATAGTCGATCATCTATCAGGATTATCGAGGCCCAGCCAAATGTCTATGCTGCAATTATAGGGGAGAAGGTGTGCATGAAGATTGGCAATGGTTCCTGGTGCCCAGCTGGCCCGGAATGGACACTTGCTGCTTGTGGCGAAAGATATGCTGTGTGGCAGAAATGATCCTTTGCCTGCTCTGCCAATCGGCTGCTGTTTGCCTCATTTTCCTTCACTTCAGGAGGGGCTGAGGGCCAACAGTGGAGGGTTATGTTGTGTTGTTTTCCTGCAGCCGAACTAAGTCCCGCTATTGAATGAAGCTCGTCTATTTGAAGGTTTTGCTTTGACATTACTGTATCAAGTCAACTGTTCTACATATAGAATTTATAATAAAGAGATGCATGATAAATAAATTTTTATATGTTCTATTCCCTATTTTTTGGTTTAAAGCCAAATGTAATTTTCCCATTTATTGGATGCGAGAGGATGTAGTAGCTTTTTAATTGGCTTTACGAGGGACACATGTCTAAGCAGATTAAAACATAGAAAGCTGCAGTAACATCTTCAACTGTAGTCCTGATGTTCAGATTATTCTTACAAAAAAAACGAGAGAAAACAAGAAGAAAGAAAATACCAACGCACAAAATTACGATGGCCTGACGCCCAGTCTGTATGTCTTTCCAGAGATTAGAGTGGCAATAATGGTGCTGCCCTTTTGCTGAGGTGCCTGAAATATTTTCTGTACATTTGCTCCATCAATGACCTAATTGATACGACAACATTAATTAGGGTTTCTACAATTATCTTTATCGCTTCAAAACAAAACTAAGTTGTTAAGCAACAATAGAGTAATAATCATTAAGAGTCTTGCAATGCCACAAGCAAATCAATTACTTGATAAGTACAGAAAATCCCTGAAATAAACAAGAGAAAATTCAAAACTAACTTGCAAAGAAACCAACGGAAGAAAATCTCAAAATATTATTATTAAATATCAATAGTCATGTGTCAAATAAACAACCCTAGGAGCCTATTTATAGAGCCCTATGTCGACACCCTAAGGAGGCCTAGTCCGCCACACACCAATCCAACAACAAGTTGGTTTTGACTTACCCTAAACCCTAATGGACTAATTTTAATTTAATCCAACAACATATTGGATTATTCCAAAATAATATAACATAAAACTTAATCCAAATAAAAGTACTTAAGCCCACAAATAATAACCCAATAATAATAAAAAAAAAAAGAGTAAAAGGAATATGTCGATTTGGTCCATGCTGTCCAAAATCAACTAGGCCTCATCCTCCAATGCTAGAACACATGTTGGCTTCTTATTGAATTCTTCTCCAAGCTTGCTTAACTTGTCTTCTTGTAATTCATGAGTAATCCAAGCTTGAGCAAAATATAGCATGTGATTCTTGATCATCTTTAAACGAGCCTTTGTGAGTGGTCCTTGAGGCATGCTAATGGCACCATCTCCACCTTCAGTTCCACTTGGTGCTTGCTTACTTGCATCATTCCCTCCCTCCTCAAAAGGATTCGCCATCGAATCTATACTTGCATTTTCAAAGGGAGAAAGATCAGCAACATTAAAAATAACACTCACTGCATACTCACCAGGCAGATCTATCTTGTAAGCATTGTCATTGATGCGCTCCAACACTTGAAAAAGGTCATCTACTCTTGGATCCAATTTAGATTTCCTTTGCTTAGGAAATCTCTCCTTCCTAAAGTGCACCCGAACCCAATCTCCAGGCTCAAATCTAACAAGCTTGCGCCCTCAATTAGCTCTTTGGGCCACCTTAGTGTTCTTCTCCTTAATGTGCTTGCGAGCCTTCTCATGAAAAGTTTTAACCAACTTAGCTCTTTGATACCCATCTATATTAACAATCTCATTCAAAGGTAAAGACAACAAATCCAAAGGGTTAGTGGATTAATACCATACCCAATCTCAAATGGAGAAAAACCTATAGAAGAATGTACGCATCTATTATAAGCAAACTCAATCAATGGTAAACAATCTTCCCAAGTTTTCAAATTCTTGCCTACAACAACACGCAAAAAAAATCCTAAAGTTCTATTCACTACTTTAGTTTGGCCATCAATTTGAGGATGACAAGCAGTAGAAAACAACAAATTAGTCCCTAATTTACTCCACAAAATACGTCAAAAGTGACTCAAGAATTTAGTATCTCTATCAAAAACAACTGTCCTAGGAATGCCATGTAAACAAACTACATCCCTAAAGAACAAATCAACAACATGTGTAGCATCATCATTTTTTTGACAAGCAATAAAATGAGCCATTTTACTAAACCTATCAACAACAACAAAGATGCTATCACGATCCTTCTTTGTCCTAGGCAATCCAATCACAAAATCCATAGAAATATCAGTTCAAGGACTATGAGGAACAGGTAAAGGAGTGTAAAATCCATGAGGTTGCACTTTAGATTTAGCGTGTCGACATGTAACACAACCATTACAAACCTGCTCACCATTCTTCTGCATATTAGGTCAATAAAAGTATTACTGCAGAATGTCAAGGGTTTTTAGCAATACCAAAGTGATCCATCAAGCCACCATCATGAGATTCCGTAACCAAAAGTTCACGCATAGAATAAGATGGAATACAAAGTTTTCCCTCACGAAATAAATATCCATCATCCTTATAAAACTTTTGAAATCCAGATTATTCACATGCATCATACACATTAGCAAAGTCAAGATCAGATTTATACTATCTCTTAATATGCTCAAATCCAATCAGCTTAGAACTAAGAGAAGAGATTAGAGCATACCTCCTGGATAATGCATCAACAACCACATTATCCTTACCTTGCTTGTAGCGCACCACATAAGGGAATGTCTCAATGAATTCCAACCACTTGGCATGCCTCTTGTTCAACTTACCTTGGCCCTTTAGATACTTCAAACTTTCATGATTAGTGTGAATCAGGAATCCCTTGGGCCATAGGTAATTCTGCCATGTTTGTAGTGCTCTCACCAATGCATAAAGCTCCTTATCATAAGTAGAGTAATTGAGTTTAGTGCCCTTTAACTTCTCACTGAAATAAGCAATAGGTTTCTTTTCCTGCAAAAGAACAACACCTATACCTATACCATAGGCATCACACTCAATCTCAAAAGAGAATCAAAGTTAGACAATTTAAGAATAGGAGCAGAACGCAATTTTTCATTTCATGTTTCAAAAGCCTTGCTTGTGCCTTACCCCCACTTAAATCCAACTTCTTTTTTGACAATGTCATTCGATGGAGCAGCAATGGTACTAAAATCTTTCACAAACCTCCTATAAAAACTAGCAAGCCCATGAAAAGATCTTACCTCCGAGATAGAAGTAGGAGTCATCCACTTCTGAATTGCTCTTACATTTTCTTGATCAACTTCTATCCTATTAGCACTTACAACATAACCAAGAATAACAACACGATCTATGAAAAATGTACACTTCTTAAGCTTAGCAAATAGCTTTTCAGCGCAAGTGCATCCAACACATGCTTAAGATGTTCTATATGCTCATCAACATTCTTGCTATAGATCAGAATATCATCAAAATACACAACAACAAAGTTTCCAATGAAATACCAAAGACATGATTCATTAAATGCATAAAAATACTAGGTGCATTAGTTAATCCAAAAGGCATAAGCAACCACTCATACAATCCATAGTTTGTCTTAAATGCAGTTTCCATTCATCTTCAATTTTCATCCAAATTTGATGATATCCACTCTTGAGATCAATCTTAGTAAATGTCCATGCACCATGTAATTCATCAAGCATATCATCTAACTTAGGAATAGGATGGCGATACTTTACCGTTATTTTATTAATGGCGTGACAATCAACACATATGCGCCATGTCCCCTCCTTCTTTGTCACTAGAATCATAGGTACGACACAAGGAGAGAGGCTTTCACGAATTAGCCCCTTCGAACTTGCTTTCGAATCTCCTTTCCCTTGAAATGTGTCTGGCCGATTTGGAATTTGAGCACTAGGAATAAAATCAATTTGATGCTCAATGCGCCTAATGGCGACAATTCCCTAGGTAATTCTTCCGGAAAGACACTATAATCCTGCAAAAGAGAAACAGCACAACTAGGCAAACTTTGATCAAAGACAGCTTTATTAAAATAAGTACCAATGTATAAGAGTACCAACGCTCCTTGTGAACACCCAAATTTGACCCACGAATATTTTACTAAAATTGGATTCCAAACATGCTTAACTTAAGGTTAATGAGATGATTTAATTTTGAGTCAAGGCATGATAAGAATTTAATTTAGTAGAATTAAAGTATTTTGGTAAACTAAGCCTTTGTGCATCTAAACCTTAGGATTAGTGGAACGATTTAATCTTAAGATAAAACATATAATAAGGTTTATTTACATTTAAATACATTTCAATACATTGCTTGGGCTCTTTTAGTTATTTTTAACCCAATTATATTGAGATGATTTCTTTTTGGGTTAAGAATGGGTTTAAGGTTCCAAGTAGATGGAATTTTCAGAGTTTACCTAGCCCATTAACTCATTTCTCGCAGGTTAATTCTAGCTCTGATTTTCCACGAAAATCAGAGCTAAATCATCATTTATTTGGAAATGTTGTTTTTGGTATAATTTAGTATCAAATAGGCATTAAGGTGTAATTAATCTGTTATAGAATGATTTAGTGGGAGTGATAATCAAGTAATTGAGCGATTCTGGGTTGATTAGGGGTTAATTACGCGGTAAGATCAAATCAGAGCTGAATTAGGGGGATTGGGGTTCGAAAATGGAAAGAACGGGTGACACGCGGGGCAACTGGCGGTCCTCTCGCGACGACCGCCAGGTACTGGCGGGCATCCACTCAAGACCACCGGCACTGGCGGTAAAGCAATGGATGACTGCCGGCAGCGGCGGTTATGTCTCCCCAGATTCGCCCAAATCTCCGATTTTGTTTCTAATTTTGTTCCTACGCGGTTTTGGACCAGATTTTCGGGCATAATTTTCACAATTAAGCAGGTCCACGCCCCTAGACTTCCCAGAGCACTATAAATAGGACCCCTCACACACATTTCAAGGGATCACACACTTTTTTCACATACACACCTATAAGCCTTGAGTGCTTGGAGAAATTCTACTTCTCCAAGCTTAGCAATACATTCTTTAGGCAGAAACTCTGGAAAAATTTCATGGGAGGCATTAGCAGTAATCCAGCAAGGAGAAGTCAAGTGGAGGATCAACCATAGAGCTTAGGAGTGGCAACAAAGTGGGTGTAGAACTCAACCCATTGCAAGGAGCTAGAGGAGGGCTACAAGAGGTAACACTAAATCTTCTCTTGATTGATCTTTGTTGATTATATGTTGATGCTTTTGATGATGTAAGTGGCCGATTTGTGCCATGTTTAGAACTATGTGGCTTTGACCCCGGTCACTCGGGTACGTAGGTAGTCTCAGTTTTACAACGGAAAGCAAGCCAAATCTTCTCCTTCTCCCATTACCTTTATTTTCCACACATGCACACTTGCACCAAGCACACGTACATTTCACAATTGCACACAGTCTCGACCCAACACGGATGGGTGCCTAACAGCTTCCCATCTGTGACGAACCCCCGATCCCATGTCTTTGGTTCGCCAAGACCATGTAGCCCTAAGGAGTCATCTAAGGATTTTTTCCTAGGTTTTGCCCTCAATAAAACTTGGGTGGCGACTCCAATGACATGGGATTGACCCGAAGAAGAAGGTGTAAGGAAATAGGTAAATAGGCCCAAGTGATTTTGGGTCGGGTATTCACAGTTGGCGACTTCGCTGGGGAAGTAGTGGGTTTATGAGACTTTGTGCAATTGTTGAATCTTTTGTGCCTTTTACTTTTCATCATAAGTGCCTTGCATTCACGACAATTGATGTGAGGCCTTTACCATAAGAGGCGAGTTAATCCAAATCCACTACATGCTTTCCTTAAGCGATAGTGGTTTGAGTGAACCCGTTTCTCGATGCTTAGCAATGATGGGGATTAATTGACATTGGACCTCACGCGATATCCTTTATCACATGTGAGTAGGTCAGCCTATTCCCTAGCGGCAATCTTTTGGCCCCCAACCAGCTGCATACCCTGAGCATCCCATGCATCGTGAATTAATAAGTGGTACGTGCCTTTGTGTGAAATTTGCAATGTGGTATATGTGTGTTGTATCTTGTTATTTTGGGATTCGAATTTGTGCATACACGGGATCTTGAGGAAAGAGGAAAGAAGAGTAGTCATCCATGGAAATTAAGGGAGGGGAACATTCCATATCTTCGAGCAGTGATCCGCCAAAGTTCAGAAGAGATTCATTTTGATAATTCGAGTAGATGCTCAATTACCCTAACAATTTAAAGAGTTAGGACTGCATAACACATGTCATTTTGCATTGAGTTTTAAAAATGTAGTGTGCCGAGTCGGGAGTCAACCCTTGTTCTACCTTTTTCATCTGAACCATTTGTTACCAACCCTTTTTTGAACCTACCTAAGCAAGGCACTGAGACCCACTTCTCTATCTGTATCAGTTGGGAAGAACCATGAGGAATGAGCATGCCAACCATTCGAAGAGTGCTACTGACGTGAGAATGAACTTGGAGGGGAAGCCAACAGAGGATGATTTTCTAATTTATGAAGACCGGAGTCTCCAACAAGAGAAAGAGGTGCAATCAACATTCCGGACTTTGATGGGCCAGTTAGAGGAAACAATCCTCCATGGGGTCTTACTCGGCCAACCATTTGCCCAAGTAGCCATGAAGTAGTTCCAGGATGCCATGGGATAGTATGCACTTGTTGAAGATGTGATGAGGGGCATCCAACTCCAGAATGCCGCACTCATTCGAGAAAGCATCAAGGCCAATGAAAGTCTCTAGGAATGCATCCAGGAGTTGAGGGAAAGCAAGTAGGAAGATTGGGGTGATGCCACAGGATTCGAGAAATATTCAAAGTCCCATGATGGCATGATGACCAATAAGGAAGAAGAAGACAGTCCAGGGGTGGGAGATGAGACAATGACGATTGAAGTCCAACATGATGACCCGAAGGAAACCATCACTATGGTCCCACGAAGAAAGCTTGTGTACCTGGATAAGATCGAATGGGTGATGGAGGAAGATGCTTAGAAGGGCTAATGAGGAGGATAAGGAGTCTTAGGGATTTTAAAATGTCGTGGCTGTTCTCTTTATGTTCTCAAAATAAAAGAGGGTTGAAGCCTATCCATGTTAACTTCACCTCAAGGAGTCAATGTTGTTTGTCTTTTATTAGTGTCTTTCGCTTAATGTAATGGATGTTCTTATCCCCTCATTTATGGAAATGATGTCTTAAATCTTATCAGAATTCATCAACTTAGTTTGGGAACCATAGAATGAACTACGAAGGCCTGATCCAGTACATCAAATTAGTTTCAAATCAAACACTTTGTCATAAGTTAATAAGCCTGGCTTGTGAGGTCATCTCCCTGAAAAAAAAAAACAGAACAAAGAGAACAAGAGAAAGAAAAGAAAAAAAGAAAGAGAAAAAAAAAGAAAAAAAAAGAAAAGAAGGGAAAAGGGGATGTGCACCCACGACCAATGTGCCATTTAAAATTTCTCGAGAAAAGCACTTCCATGTGATCTGTAAAATGATGAACATTATTTTCTAGTGGTACGTTGGTAACTCTATTAAAGAGCTCGGTCTAAATAAAGTTTGGTTCCTAAGCTAAGTTGATAAAAGATGATAAGGTTTGGGTCTGGATTACACCTATTGAAGAGATCTCCTCCAATGCTCAAAGAGTAGTGTCCCCAGTTATGTTGAATAAGGACCAAAATCAAACCATCACCGGAGAAGTGTCACCACAGAATGAAGAGACTTGAAACTCGCCATTGCCTGGGTAAGTTTTGACCACCATCCTCGGAGGAAGAAAGTAAAAGAAAATGGAGAAAGAGAGGGGGATTAGTCCGCTAGATTGAAAACCCGAAAGGGCAATCTAGGCAAAAGTTAGGACATGCCTGCTAGGTTGAAAACTCGAAAGGGCGGCCTAGGCAAAAGTTAAGGCCAAAAGGTTTTTGGGGATACTTGGGGCATGCTCACATTCATGGAAATCTTTGCTTGAAATAATTCTCATTGATAAACCCGACAAAGAGGAGTAGGTGTCTTGTGTGACCTTGTGCAAATCTTTCGAACCTAATACCTGACTTGTCCTAGTACACACGATTCGGCAGTCTTTAAAATTGCATACATAGTTGTATTTCGAGAGTAAGAGAAATAAACATGCATTTACAAAGTGTAATCCCATCCAGATACTTGAGTCTAGAACTTAAGACACGTGCGCATGCATACAAAAGGAAGGATAGTCCATCAAAGTACAAGCATCTAGATGATAGGGCATACATGCATCGATCAAGACCATCTCTTCTTACTCCGGGTTTGGCGAACCGGCCTAGTATGCTCCCGTATGGTATCCTCGGAATCACCCGAGGAAGGATCAGTAGGATGAGGAAACGACCGAGGGGCAAAAGATGGTACCGAAGACCCAAGAGGACGGGGATTTCTGGACGACGGCACGGGGCGAGCACATCCCCCTCTCTCATACAAGAAGTGAACTCCCGTACCCGAATGGCCTGGGCTGTCAGGGTCGCCTTGGCCCGTCCAAGCAGTGTCCAAAGTCGAGAGACCTCAGTGGCCCAAACCTATCCATACAAAGAAAATCAATCAAGCTACAATAGAAGGGAAGAAAAGAGGTACTCGGGAAGCAAAGATCAAGATGATACCGTAGTAATGTCGGCCGGAAATGGGGGAAAATCAGGAGGAAGGTCTTCGAAAAAGGATACCCGACAGCGCCTATACGAGTCCTCAAAGGTCTCATAGTCGGCCTTGCATACTGGGAGAACAGGACCAGATAAAGAAGAAGAAGACACTCCTCCTCCTCTAGGAGGCGGAACTCTGACGAGAAGGACCAGCGCTGGCCACCGACCCACCTGCCTCTAGGGTAGTCAAGGGAGGCATTAGAAATTCACTGACAAAGGACGAATAGTCACCTAGTAAGGCCAAGTCATCGCCATGCCAATCCAAACGATCGCCTTCAGGGGCCTCACCCCTCCCATTGATGTCCCGCATGGAGATCGGAGGGTCATGTGGTATGCATGGGAGCTCAATGGTCTGCACACATACACGATCCCCGAGGTACCACACCCTCATGTCAGGGTACCCTATCAAGCATCGACAGTGATCCATCACTAGAGTCGTGGAGTCAATCCTCTCCAATATGTTATGGTAAACCGCGAAAGGAGAAAACTGGATCTGCCAATAAGTGTTCGGTAAGACATACTACAAAAAGGGTTTTTCGAGAAACAAAATATAAGGGAGAAAAGGTACCTTGCCCGACATGGCAACCTGATCTATGTAGTGACTGGCCTGTACTCGATCGTGGGCATTACTCCTAGTCCCACGGCTCGGGGGAGCCCCAACAAAGAGAAACTGGCCATGACTTCACATCAGCTGGCAGCTTCGGAGCAAACAATCCAAGATACTCTTGACCCCACACCTACCCAAGTAAATAAGAGACAAAGGCAAAATGACATACTTCCCAAATCCAAGCTGAACCATAGAAGTGCTTGGCAGCAACCCGGAAAAAGTTGCACATCTCTCGGTAGGCGTTCGCGAAACTCACTGAGGCCCAATTGATCCATGGTCCGTCCAAGTGTACAAGCGATGCCAATAAATCGCATTAACCCCGATCACCACCAGAAGCAAAGAGGGATCTACTAATACTCACCAATATCAAGCCTCGGGCTCTCTGCTCCACTGTCCCAGAATACTGAAGACCCAGCAAGGCATTTTGTACCCACGTATGAGACACCTCACATGTGCGGACCCAGTCAGGGACAAGTACCACTAGCTCCTGAAAACGATCGATGCCTAATTGCTGGTCAAAGACGACTGGATCGCCTTGGAACAACAGCCCAGTGATGTGGGTAAAATTCGAAGGAGTCATGGTCATCTCACCACAAGCAAAGTGGAAGGTATTGGTGGTATCCCACCACCTTTCACCCAGGGCTGATACAGCTTGTAGGTCAACTCTGTCTCCTCGAAAAGTGCGAAAGAAGTCCCATAACCCAACCCTCTCAATAATTTCTCGAATAGGTCTGTCCTTCCTCACATGCTCAAGGATGAGATGGCGGGCATTAGCCCCGGCATGATTTCGTTGCCCATCCTTCAAGTCCTATGTAGATGTGCCAAAAGAAGTCAATACTCACGCCAACCCGGGTTCACCAAGATCAAACCAAGACTACACACATCAAGACATGCATCATAAGGATAGGATTACATGCTTACATCATGCATACCAACAACATAGCACAATTTTATTTGCGGGTCAAAATACAAGAAAATCACAAAAATCCGCCCTGCCAAAGTTCTGTCCTATGTAGATGTGCCAAAAGAAGTCAATACTCACGCCAACCCGGGTTCACCAAGATCAAACCAAGACTACACACATCAAGACATGCATCATAAGGATAGGATTACATGCTTACATCATGCATACCAACAACATAGCACAATTTTATTTGCGGGTCAAAATACAAGAAAATCACAAAAATCCGCCCTGCCAAAGTTCTAAATTGGCCAAAATTGGGACAAGCCCATTAATACCCAGTCACCCAACATCAATTCCATGCATTCGTAATATCAAAACAACATCAGAATCACTCACAATCCCCAAAGTTCGCCAAGAACCCTAAACCCCCAATTTGGGCAGAACTTTAATTCGTGATTTCTTGTGTTTAGTCCATGAAATAAATGTAGGGGCAAGCATCATAG
The DNA here is from genome assembly GCA_028386065.3 of Turnera subulata. Lineage (NCBI taxonomy): Eukaryota > Viridiplantae > Streptophyta > Magnoliopsida > Malpighiales > Passifloraceae > Turnera > Turnera subulata. The sequence continues at coordinate 1,828 of JAKUCV010000457.1, read as the reverse complement.
ATAGCCTAGGGACATTCTCAAGCATTCAAACACACCATGCATTGCATAAATTTGAATTTTAAAGGTATGAGGGCATAAACTCGAAAAATTAATCAAAACTTAAATTCAAAAAGTTTTTTGGTTTAAAAATCACTTATTAGAACTTTGTGGAGTCGAGAGGAGAAGTGCCTACTAGGAGATTTCAACAATAGCTATGGATTCTCCTCTGGGTCAGATTTGGGACGATATTTTCTCATTGTCTCTTCTCGCGATTTGGAAGGATTTGATGATGATGATGCCATAGATGAGGACTGAGAGGAATGGAAAGATGATTTAGAGTGTTTTGAGAACAAAGGAGGAAGAGAAAATTGAGAGGATTCGGGATTTAGAGTGTATGAATGAAGAGTGAGGGGAGAGAGAGAAGAAAATGGGCTTTTAAACCCGAAAAAGGGCCGGCGGACATCACGAGAAGACCGCCAAGCCCTGGCGGTCATCCCCACATGACCGCCGAGCGCTGGCAGGCCTCCTCACATGACCGCCACCCGTGTTTTGAAGTCCTATTTTGATTTTTGTGGGCCCCGTGCCCCGGAGCGGCCTTTCTTCTGAAATAAAACCCTGTATGCATATTTTTGAGTCCTAAATAATGAGATGCATTGTTCGAATTAATCATATTTTATTGTCTCGATTCTCTAAAAATCTGAAATTAAGAGCACGGTTCCCATTTGCTTTGAAAAGCTTGTACTGAGGGCTCACCTCTAAAACCATGGCGGGATGCCCTGCTTCTGATTTGTATGTCTCAAGGGGCACAACATTAGATCTAGCAAATTGGGACACGGGATCCAGAGAACCCGACCATGAGGAAACACTGTTCTTAAACCTGTGAGATTAGTTAACCAAGCGGAAAGCCAAGGACCCAATCCTTGCAACTCTCAGAAGAGCCGGAATACACTAACGACGAGACTAGAAGAGAACCTAGATTAAAACCGGACCTTGAGAGAATTAGGAGAGAACCCAAAGCCGGGTCCCAGTACCCGCAAATCGTGAGATGAGGGAAACCATGAAGGAAGCCACCTAGGAGAGGGCACCCAATCGAGTAGACACCCAGTCAAAACAAACCAGATTCCGGTAGAACCAGAAGAGAGAAAAGTCAGAAGGGAGTCCAGACATGAGTGATCCAGACATAAGGAAAACAATGAGCATAGAACCCAGCCCTTGCAAACCCGAGATGACCCGACCTTAAGACATACAAGCCAAAAGCCGGGACCCAGTTCCCACAAACCAAGAGACAAGAGAAGTGAGTTAAAACCATTAGAAGAGGGGAACCAGAGTTGAGAGAACCCAAAGCCGGGTCCTAACGCCTGCAAATCGAGAAATATGAGAGATGAGAGAGAACAAACCCCAGGATGAGATGATTCCCGAACTAAAACTGAAACACCCGTGTCTCAATTTTACAAATAAGATACTTAAATAAAGGAAATTACCAAAATACCCTTCGATAGCCGGGACACGAAAATCAATACCAAAAACAATATCCAAAATTCTCAATAAAACGAGATGTCAAGAAGAACATAATAATCCGGCTTAGCAAGCCACAAGACAACCCGGCATCCTGCCGAAACATCATCAAAACATAAACCCAGCAATCCGCCAATAAAATAATCCAAAATCAAAAGTGACATCTCAAATAAAATTCCAATGCAGCGGAAGAAATAAATGAAATAAAAATATGAGAAACAAAACAGTATGCATGCCGACACTATGGATCCAACCGGGAGAACAAGCACGGCTACCTGCTGGGATGTCCACGTCCGTACTCCGGGAAAAGAAGAAAGTGACTGCACGCTATCTA
>JAKUCV010000456.1:43290-87606 GCA_028386065.3 Turnera subulata | reverse complement strand
GATTACTATTGTTGTTGGGCCGTTGGGCCAGTTATGATGTTACTGATGTTGGGCCGTAGGGCCATATTGATGTTTATATTTTTGGGCTGTTGAGCCAGGGTTTATGTTTTATACAATGTAAGCTGGGTTTGATTGGTCGGGTTGTCACAGTTCCGGCACGTGTTTACTGTGTACGGTAAATACGGGTCGGGGCGTTTCACTTGTACTAAATTTTTATGGATTTTGTCCTCGTACTACCTCAAATATATGGTTTTTTATATTTTCGGCCACCGGGCAACCGTCGGAGACACGTGTCACCAGCTGATTGGATAAACAGTAGAGAATTCACGAGAATTCCGAGTAACTCTTGGAATTAGATTCTGAGGTCTGATTAATCATAAAAAAATCTCTCGTGGTCAATTCCAAGTGGTAGAAATTCCAAATGACAGTGGTAAAAAAATTTATTAGCCACAATAAAAAGACTTGGCAAAATTACAAAATTTTTACGCATGTCGTTATATAAAATAATAGAATTAAAGAGGAATTTTTAATACAAAATAATTATAGACAAATTTGAAATCTATATAAATAAAGAAAAGTGTTGAAAGAAGTTTATAAAATATTTATTTCAACAATACCAAAAATAAAAAAAAAAAGTATTGATATAACTCAATTGGCACACAAAATGAATGGAAAATGAAGGAGAAAAAAACTAATACCAATTTTGAATAAAAAAATTTGTTATCAAAACATTAGGAATTTTTTTTGATGTAAATTCCTTATAAGAAGAGTTTAAAGATAAAAAATTAAAAAATACTTATTCAAATTATAAATAGTTGTGGGATATAAATATTTTATATTAATGATGAAGCTATTGTGAAGGCCCTCTCCCCGAGGGACCCTCCATATTCAGGTATTGTTACATCACTCCCTCCGCCCGATTAAATCCTTTACCATACTGCAGCACTAGGGATTCGAACTCGGGACGTGATGCTTTTTATCCCCCTCAAGGAGAGCACCTTCACCAATTCATCGCATGAGGGGGATAAAAAGCATCACGTCCCGAGTTCGAATCCCTAGTGCTGCAGCATGGTAAAGGATTAAACCTTGAAAAGGTGTGGGCTGAGGGATGTGATGTAACAATACCTGAATATGGTGGGTCCCTCGGGGAGAGGGCCTTCACAGAAATAGAATTCACAGAAAGCATCACGTCCCGAGTTCGAATCCCTAGTGCTGCAGCATGGTAAAGGATTAAAACCTTGAAAAGGTGTGGGCTGAGGGATGTGATGTAACAATACCTGAATATGGTGGGTCCCTCGGGGAGAGGGCCTTCACAGCTATCCAAAAATAACTTTTTAGAATATTAACAACCATAAAAAAATTTCTAAAATTAGGAAAAAAAATATTCTCTATCATATCATTAAAAAACTAAAATTTATGTGTGAGGAAAGGAATAAGAAGAAAGAGCATTTTTTGACCATAAATAATTATACAAATAAATTAAATAAAAGTAATAAAAATATAAGAAGTTTTATGTAAAATTAGGATGAATGAACGATCTAAAGTTGTAAAAAATAATTAATACTACATCTTATTTGACTTATTCATAAATCAATAGAATGTTCTTGTAAATTATTATCAAGAAGAACTATGGAGAAGAAGAGTCGAGTAGTCAACAAAAACCACGAACAAGAACCGAAATTGAATAAAAATGGTAAAGAATCATTATAGGAATTCATGACTGATGTGTTTATAGTTTATTGTTAACAAGAACAAGGACCACGAAAAGGAATAATAATGAAAAGTAATAATATAACTTAATAATTTCCTTCATTGTAATTTAATTTAGTAATTAACATTATGTAATCTTGAATATCAAAGGATTACAAATTTTAATAATAATAATCCATCTATAAATTCCATTTCCACTACTCAAACTAATTCTAATGCATATCTATTTGCCTAAATTATAAAAACAATTCTTTGTCATCATTATATATAAGTTCTTCTCCAGATAATGATTAATACTAAACCACGTGCATCGCACGTGCAAAAGAAACTAGTAAAATAAAAAGAAAAGAGAAAAGAGAGATAGTGCATATTGACTAGGGGTGTGCAAAATACCCGTACCGAATGAACCGAGCCGATACCGACCGAAAACCGACGGTATTGGCTCGAAATTCGCAGGGTTTCAGCGCCACCCCCTCCGATCCTTCCGTGCCGTTAAGGACCGCGGCGTTCCTCGGTTGGATGGGCTCAATACCGTCGGCAAACGGTATTGCCGTGCCGACACCCAACCTAACCCAGCCCAATATGACAAGACCCAAGTTCATTAAAAAAAAATCCAAAACCCAACCCAAACCTCTCAAATTCAACCATGCTATCTTAAAACGATCAAACCCTAAAATTCACTTCTCCATCTTATCTTCTCTTCTCTTCTTCTCTTCGTTTTTTCTCCGGTGAAAACCATTAACCTGTCCCATTCCCATCCATCACCACCACCTGCCACCACCCCAACCACCTCCGCTGCAACTTCTCCCTCACCGCCGTCACCACCATCGAGCCCGAAGCCGTCTTCACCTCCATCAGGTCCTTCGCCCCCGCCACCGTCGCCAACCTCGGCCCCTGGTACCATGCGGACAACGACCTGGGTTTCCTCCCCTGCGCCGCCCCTTTCCTCCTCTCTAAAGTCTAATCTCATGATCTCATCTTCAAATCCAACCCCTCAACCCTCTTGAGTTCTTTGAATTTCACAGACCCTAATTCCCAAATCGAAGCATGGCTTGGTTGCGACGGCTGCTGGTGCGCGTGAGGAGGAAGGAGATGGTCATGCTGGTGGCGGCGACGGCGGCTCTGCCTCCTGTAGTGACGGCGGCCGAGCAAGCGAGAGGAAGGAGAAGGAAGATGGTGGGGTGGTCTCGGATTTTCTTTTCTCTTTTTTTTTTTCCTTTACTGGTTTTGTGTCGGCATCGGTTGGATTCATACCATGCCGAGCCGACGTCGGTATTAATCGGCACCATGTCGATCGGCATGAGGGCCAACTCGGCACGGCATCGGTCGGAATTTAGAGTCTGTCGGAGGAGTCGGTATATTGAGCAATCGGCACGGAATGTACCGTACTGACGATTTGCTCACCCCTAATATTGACCGACTTGTCAACCAACTGAAGCACTAGGAACGACATCGTTCTGGGCCATCTTTCTTCGTAAAATGCGAAATCGCAGCCTAAAAAAGACGCACACGCCGATGCATGTGGGCAGAGGATGACGGTGCCTGGAGATGCCGCCGGCGCACATGAGGAGGGGATGGGGATGGGGGATGCCTGAATGCGACGGCGTCGCACGTGATGAGGAGAAGGAGGTGCATGAAGATGACGACCACGACGGTGGCAGGAAGAGGTCAAGCAAACGAAGGAGGAGGTTGACCACGACGGCGTGGGAGGATGCCAACGATACTTGTCCCCTAACATCTCTCGAAGCTTCTTACAAGAGGATCACACTAGCCTTGACGAAGCCGTCGTACCTGCTCGGACACCCTACCGTGAGCACATTGCGGCAGGAGAGTCGTGCACGGCTCCTCAATCTCCTGCGGCGTTTGGAGAGTCGACACGACTGGTCCGAAGCCGCGGGCGCGCTCGCTGTTCTGCTGAAAGGCACGCGCAAGGACTCCTCCCCGGATGTGAACCGGTTCAAGTATATGATACGAATTTTGTGTGATAGCTTGTTCCGATTTCTTCATTAGCAGCGTCTGTGATTATTATGTACTACTTGAGTATAAGGAATGATGAACTTTTTCTTCTCTTTTGTTTTTTTTCTTTTTTTTTTTAAAGGTTTCGTTGGAATTTGTTAGGCATATAGATAGTAAACACTTCAGCTCGAAGAAAGACATGGATATCGAGAGGTTGTACTGTAACGACCCGGGTAAAATTTTCATGATTTTTACCGAGTTGTTTTGACTTTTACGGTGATTAATAAATTTTATCGCGGTCGATCAAGAATTTTACCAATCCGAGACAATTTTCATTATTTTTACTACTCTCAAAATAACAGTTATTATTATTATTATTATTATTATTATTATTATTATTATTATTATTATCATTGTTACCATTATTGTTATTATTAAATTTCTAATCAAACATTAATTGTAATATTATTATATTATTTTGCTATGATAATTATGTTGCAATAATTTACTAATTATAATTTAGAAAAAAATTCATCTTTTATTTCCATGATATTTAATAAATTAATCTTTGGTTATTTATTTTGAAATTTTATAAAAGAATAATTTTTGAATTATGTTTATGTTTTACAAAGGTTAAGTTAATGTCAAAACACAAGGGTTGGTGTAGTTTCATCCGATACGACGTAGTTTTGTTGTAGCCAAAACCTAAAACACACAACACCTTGCGTTTTGACCAAGAGCCTTTGGGAGTGTTGACTAGATAACACTGTAGACATCTAAATGACGTCGTTTTATGAACTGATAAGGCAAAAATAATTGCTCAACAGCAACACGTTTCCCCTTCAATTATTTCTTTTCTTCCTCTCCATTTTTCTTCCCAACCGGCCCCTCTCCATTTTCTTCCATCTTTTCTTCCTGTCTATTTCTTTGTTTTCTTCCTCTTTTGCTTCTCCATTTTTCTTTTCTCCGACACACACACACCCCGATATCTCTTCCCATTCAATCATCACCAACAATTATTCTCCCTTAATCACATCTTTTCATCCTCTACTATCTCCTTCACCCTATTCCTCCTCTTTTTCACATCGCCGCCCAAAGAGTTGCCGGAGAAGACGAGTCAAGCACCGATGGCGAGGCCACCGCTGCTCACGCCGCTTCCGGCTGCGGTTGCTGCCGTTCCACCTCCTCTTCCCTGCCACTCGCCACCGCTGCAGAGATCGCACCGCCGCCACCACGCCTGACGTCTCCTCCATCTTTTCCCTCTGCCGAAGTCGTCGCTGCAACCTCTCTTCTCCTCTGTGCTCGAGAGCGCCGCCGCCTGGATCGTCGCCACCACCACACCGAGTCGCGACGCGACTCACATCTCCTCGCTCCCTCCCTTCCTCTGTCTCTGCCAGTCGCTGACCACCGGACTTAGCCGCCACCGAGTCCAGCACACGCCGTCGCGCCTTCCCTTTCTCCTCTTTCCCCTTCGTGCTCCACAATCTGCTCCGCCGTGAGCTCCTGTCCTCCTTGAACCGTTGACGACGACGCCGAGTTGGGTAAGCTGTCTCCTCCAAATCTTTCTTTTTCCTTGGCTTTCGATTTTCAAATCGAATTGACGTTGAGGTGTGTTTGATTTGTTGTGGCTCTGTGATGATTGGCCGTGGGTGGTGGATGGTCGTTGGTGGGGTTTGTGTTGTTGATGATGGCGAGCTTCAAAGGGCAGTGAAGTTGCTGCCCTCGGGACTTCTGAGTTGTTGATGGATCGTGAACCGGAGTTTAGGGGATGTTCTGTTGCGTGAACAGTGTTGGCCGGATTCTGGCGAATTTCCGGCAGTCGCAGGAATTTTTCGGCAAGCCCGGAAACTGACCTTTGGGTAAAACCCGAATCCTTGGACATATGCATATTAACGAAACCGAGCCACGATAACGAACCGGACATTAAAAAGACGTTAATTAAACGAACAATTAAATTAATTTTTACCTACGATTTTAATTTTATACCTTGCTTTATTTTTAATTATGCGTCCTTTATTTATTTAATCATGCTTTTAATTTTAATTGGGCTGTTAGAAAGGTATATTAATTTTTAGTTGTTTAATTTTATTTGGGCTAATTAATAAAAGGCCCATGATGCTATTTATTTTAATTATGTCCTTTAATTCTCAAATTATATTGTTAACAGAATTATCCTCCGTGGGCTAAACGCTCGTGAAGGCCTACCGAGCCTAATTTCGGGAATTTCTTTAATTACGTTTAAATTGGGTTAAAATTATAAAGATCTCATATAAATGTGAGTACATCCCAATTATGTTATTTTATTGTTTTGGTCTAAATAATGGTAGACCCAAATCATATCTTATTTATTGATTTCACTCTTATATACGTATATATAAGCATATATATATGTAAATCGTATTACAATTATCTCAATGTATAAGGTAATACTACGCTATAATTTTACTTGATTCTATAAACGTACTTATATTTACGGTTACATGTGATTTACTAATTATATACATATATATGTTACACAATAGATACTTCTTTTAGCATATATATATATATATATATATATATATATATATATATATATATAAAAGTACACCTATATATAAATGCGGGTCATAATTTTTCCCGATTACAAATATAATTCATTATAAATAATTTTGTGTTTATAAGGCCTATCATATAAATTGTAGAAATTATTTTTATGGCTACATTATATCTTATAATGGAATTACTTTGGTAAAATACTAAACCACATTATTTTACTAACAGTTATATCATTCACTCGTTAATTTTATTATTTCTGTTATTTTATAATTATCGGTGTATAAGTATATATGAAATTATAAGTATCACTTTTGCAACATTACGTGTAACAGCCCAGGTAAAAATTTCATTTTTACCGGGACTGTTTAAGTTAATGTACAGTAATTTACCATTGATTTTTAATCTTGGGTAAATAAATTGTGGTAAATCGAACTTTGAATTCTGAAACCGAGCCTTGTCCCACGTTCGGGATTTTTCTGCGGATTTTACGGACCGAAGTTGGGATTTTTCCAGGTCCGGGAATCTTCGGAAAAAGCCGGGTTATTCTCGAACTACCGGACCAGAAATAAGATAAGTGGGTATACCGGATATTTTCTGGTCCAGGAGGGCCACACTTCACATGCAGCATAGTAACTGCATAATTGAAGTTCAATTATTCAGCCGCCAATTCCTATTCAGCCTGTGACTTATCAATAACTTTGCTGTCTATAAAATTATTCTTCATCTGCCACTCTATGCACACCATCACCAACTTCACCATCTCTTCCTCTCCTGCAAACCATTTCCTGTAATTCATTAGAAAAAAAAAACAACAAAAACTCCATTTCCTGCAAAACCGTTTGAACCAGAAAAGGAAAGAAAAAAAAAAACAAAACAACTAAACACCTAACACACAACCCACACACGCCACGGCACCCACCCCCTTCCTTTCTTCTTCTTCTTTTTTTTTCTTCTCCACCGACCGCCACCGGTCACCTCCCCACTGCCGCCGCCCAACACCACCACCTACACCCTCCTCTCCTTCTTCCTCCTCCTCTTTTCCTCGCCGGCCGCCGCGACCCCTGCTCCTCCCTTCCTCTTCCTTCCCTCGTGTGACGCGCGCCCGAGCCCCACCTTGACACCACCGGCCGCCGCCTTGCTCCCTGCCGGCCTCGTCACCGCGCCACCCTGCTCGCGTCGGCAGCCCGCTAGCTTGCCTCGCCGCTGCAGCCGCCTCCTCGCGCCGGCCGTCTCGCCTGACGCCTCGTGTTGCCGCGCCGCCATCTTTACAAGCGAGGTAAGCACAACCCGTTGGATGTGGTTGAGACCCGATTGAATGCTTCATGGGTCGGGTTTAGCTGACCGGGTCGCGGGCTGCATGGGTTTGAGTTTATATCCGTTGGGCTTTGGGCTTGGGTATAGGTTGGATGTGGGCTGGGTTTTGGAGATTGGGTTAAGCTAGTAGACTAATGGTTTGACTTAAGATTGGGCTTAGTTTTGGGCCAGGCCGAAATTAAATTAAAAAAAAAAGAAGAAGAGAAAGAATAATAATTCTGGAAAATTAATTTTGGGAAAGAAAAATATAATTTTGGAGTTAATGGAAAAATATAAATTTTAGGGAAGTATAAGGTATATGGGAAATAACTTTGGGAGCATATATAAGGTAAATAATAATTTGTAGAAATAATATTTTGGAAAGTACATACCTAGGAAATAATTTTGGAAAGGGTATTATCAAGGTAATAAAATACCGGAATAATACCCGAGCATAGGAGTAAATATAGAATAGTATTTTTGACACTTGAAATAAATGGTGAATGATGATAATAATGGAGAAACAATCCGGGAGAGTAACCGAGCAGAGTTTATATTTAATTTATGATATACAGTAATAGCATAACATTTGCATACCATCTTATATGTGCATATTATTGATTGATATAGGAGTTGACAACGAACCATTTGCTGAGGAACCGGACTTGGAACTTGCTGAACAATTCCATAACTGATATCGGCTAAGGTGAGGATGGATAACCCTTGACTGTGGAAATTGTGAAAAAGAAATTGGAATTGAGATTGGAATTGATTTGAGATGTTGATATAATTGTCATGTGGAAAGTAGTGGTACGACCCGATGGTTTGAAAATTAATTTTGGGATGCTATGGTCGGTTTTTGGTTTGGTTGGCCGTCATGCCTGTGGTTAGGGTATACCAAATACCCAGTGGCTCGGATATGCCAAATATCCGCGGTGGCTCGGATATGCCGAATATCCGCAGTGGCTCAGATATGCCGAATATCTGGTTGGCATGACGTCGTCTGAGGTTGGGGTATACCGAATACCCAGTGGCTCGGATATGCCGAATATCCGCGGTGGCTCGGATATGCCGAATATCCGGTTGTTTTGATATGAGGATTGGTTGTTGACCTAGCATCCGGAATTAATTGATTACCAGGTACGACCCTAGCTTGTCCAGTGACGGGGGCCCGGAAGATAAAATTGGTAATAATAATTAAGCATTCGTTTGGCCTTGGTTCAGTTGTTGAGATATGTTGTTGCTTATCTGTGTTTGCTTTTAAGTATTACGGTTGCTTGCATATCACTGTTTATCCTTGGTCGGTGAGCACTTCGGACTCACCCCTCGCCTGCGGGGTTTCATCCCGTAGGATAAGTTGTTTCCGTAGTTCAGGTACGACGTTCGATGGTTGCTGCTTTCTTCTCCACCTGACTCCGGATCCATACCACCGATGCATGTGCATAAGTCTTCTGCTGCTATTCTATTGCTTATATTGTTGTATTGCTGATTTCCTGTGATATGTATATTACTGATACTATCTGCTGCTGCTAAGAGCACTGTGTTGGGTTTGAATAATGGTCCCCGAGTGTGGGTGACAGTTGTATTGATAGTTGTTATTGTATGATATTGCACGTTGTACTGTCTGTTCTATCATTGTGAATAGTTTCGGCACGTGTTTACTGTGTTACGGTAAATACGGGTCGGGGCGCTTCAGTTTGGTAGCGGAGCGGGCAGTAGGTCCTTGGGTGTTGCTGTGATTATTTGTGCATAGTCTGTCATGAGTTAGTATAATATGCATGCATATATACATTCTCATATAGTGTAAGACGAATGGATCCGGTTGGAGAGAATCAGCATGCTGGAGGTCACCTAGACGTCGATGTTATGGCAGGTACTTCTACAGTCTTTAGTAGTACTGCCTATACTTTGATAGACCCTGGTGCTACGCATTCATTTATTGCGCAAAGTTTTGCAATACTACATAACTGTACGGGTGAGAGTTTGGCTTGACCAATGAGAGTTAGGTTACCTGCGGGTATAGTAGTCAGATTAAACCATGTGTGCAGAGACGTTTCGCTTTCATATGATAGCGAGATTTTTTCTTGCACGGTTGATCGTAATGAACATGGGAGGTTTTGATATCATATTGGGGATGGATTGGTTGTCCAAGTACAGTGCTATGGTGAACTGTCGAACCAAGGAAGTGTTGTTGACTTCCGAAGGTGGACATAAGATTCTGTTGACTGGTATTGGAAGAGCTGCTACCATATGTAGTATCTCTGCTAATCAAGATGTTGGGATACAGCCATTGAGTCCAGATGCTTTGTTGACCCATGCCAAGGGTGAAGAAGTTCAGACTCCGGTTTTGGGAGACATCATGGTTGTGAGGGAGTTTCCAGATGTGTTCCCAGAAGATTTTCCAGGATTGCCACCTGATAGAGAAGTGGAGTACACCATCGATTTGATGCCAGGAGTGACACCTATCTCGATGGCACCATATCGGATGGCACCAACAGAACTTCAGGAGTTGAAGAAACAGTTGGATGAGCTGTTGGAGAAAGGTTTCATCAGACCTAGTATTTCACCTTGGGGATCACCAGTCCTCTTTGTGAAGAAGAAGGATGGTAGTTTGCGAGTGTGTGTGGACTACCGACAGCTGAACAAGGTGGCAGTGAAGAATAAGTATCCGCTTCCTAGAATTGATGATCTTTTTTATCAGTTACAGGGAGCTACTGTATTTTCTAAGATTGATCTTCGATCTGGTTACCATCAGGTCAAGATTGCGGAGAAGGACATACCGAAGACAGCTTTCCGCACTCGGTATGGTCACTTTGAGTTCACAGTGGTTCCTTTTGGTTTGACCGATGCACCAGCAGTTTTCATGTGCTTGATGCACTTGGTCTTGAACGAGTTCTTGGATAAGTTTGTTGTAGTCTTCATCGACGATATTCTGATATACTCCAAGAACCGAGAAGAACATGAAGAGCACCTGAGGGTAGTGCTACAGAGGTTACGAGAGAAGGAGTTGTATGCCAAGTTTAGCAAGTGTGAGTTCTGGCATGAAGAAGTTGCATTCCTTGGACATGTTGTATCCGGGGATGGGATTAAGGTTGATCCTGCTAAAGTAAAGGCTGTTTTGGAATGGGAGCCGCCTAAGACGGTACCAGAAGTCAGGAGTTTTCTTGGTCTTGCAGGATATTACCGGAGATTCATCGAGGGTTTTTCCTTGATAGCCAGTCCCATGACCAAGCTATTGAGGAAAGATCAAGCCTTTGTTTGGAGTGAAGATTGTCAGAAGAGTTTTGATGAACTGAAGAAGAAGCTGACAACAGCACCAGTATTGACAGTGCCTAAGCCAGGAGTGGAGTATGTGCTGTTCTGCGATGCTTCAGGTCTTGGTTTGGGAGCTGTTCTGATGCAAGAAGGCCGAGTGATAGCCTATGCTTCGAGACAGTTGAGGCCACACGAGAAGAATTATCCAACACATGACTTGGAGATGGCCGCAGTGATTCTTGCTTTGAAGATCTGACGACATTATCTGTTTGGAGAGAGATGCCGGATTTTCACAGATCACAAGAGTCTCAAGTACATCATGACTCAGAAGGAACTTAACCTGCGACAAAGACGTTGGGTTGAGTTGCTGAATGATTATGATTGTACTATTGAGTATCACCCTGGAAAAGCTAATGTTGTAGCAGATGCTCTGAGTCGGAGACAGCCAGAAGATGCTTCCACGACTTACTCAATGTCCTCACTCATCGAGTTAAGGAAGATGGGAGTTGATTTGTCAATCGATGAGACAGGAGCTTTATTGACACATATTGAAGTCAAGTCTAACCTAAGAGGCTGGATTGTAGAATTACAAGATGGAGATCCCGATCTGATCAAGCTGAAGGAAGCAGTCCGTAGTGGAAAGGAAGATAAGTTCCACATAGCTGAGGATAGTGCGCTGATGCTAGGAAAGCGCCTATGTGTACCCAGTGTTGGTGATCTGCGTAGTCAGATTCTAGAAGAAGGACATATGACACCGTATGCTATGCATCCCGGGAGCACCAAGATGTATCAGGATTTGAGGAGTCATTTTTGGTGGCCACGTATGAAGAAGGATGTAGCCGAGTATGTGGCTAAGTGTATCACTTGCCAGCAAGTGAAAGCTGAACATCAGGCTCCAGCGGGGAAAATGAGATCTTTGTCAGTGCCAGAGTGGAAGTGGGAGATGATTACTATGGATTTTGTGGTTAGATTACCGTTGACCCGGAGACAGCATGATGCCATCTGGGTTATCGTTGATCGACTTACAAAATCAGCCCATTTTCTTCCCATTCGACAGACAGACACTCTGGATAAGTTGGCGAAGCAATATGTTGCAGAGATTGTGAGACTACATGGAATTCCTAAGTCCATAGTCTCAGACAGAGATCCGAGATTCACATCACGGTTCTGGAAGAGTCTGCAAACAGCTTTGGGAACGAAGCTGAGTTTTAGTACTGCATTCCATCCTCAGACCGATGGACAGTCGGAGAGGACTATTCAGACACTGGAAGATATGCTAAGGGCTTGTGCTCTTAACTTCAGTGGGAGTTGGGATCAGTACCTACCTTTGGCGGAGTTTGCCTATAACAACAGTTATCATTCCAGTATTGGCATGCCTCCGTTTGAAGCTCTTTACGGAAGGAAGTGCCGAAGTCCAGTTTGCTGGGATGAAGAAGGTCTCCGTTTGATCGTTGGTCCAGATTTGGTTAAGCAGACTGTTGACAAGATTCAGACAGTTAAGCAGAGTATGAGAGCAGCACAGGACCGACAGAAGAGCTATGCCGATAAGCATCGTCGAGAGATGGAGTACCAAGTGGGAGAACGAGTTTTCCTCCGAGTTGCACCTTGGAAGGGTGTAATCAGATTCGGGAAAAGAGGGAAGCTGAGTCCCAGGTACATTGGACCGTATGAGATTGTGGAAAGGATTGGACCCCTGGCGTACAGATTATCCTTGCCAGAGGAGTTGTCACGGATTCATGATGTGTTCCATGTTTCCATGTTGAGGAGGTACAGATCAGATCCGAGCCATGTGGTTACTACAGTGGATGTTGAGGTCGCAGAGGATCTGACATATACAGAAATGCCGGAGCAGATCCTTGCCCGAGAAGACAGACAGTTGAGGAGCAGAGTTATTCCGATGGTAAAGGTTAAGTGGAGCAAGCACTCTGCGAACGAGTCTACGTGGGAAGTTGAGGAGCATATGCGTTCTCAGTATCCGCATTTGTTCACAGCTTCGGAGTGAATTTCGGGGACGAAATTCTTTTAAGGTGGGTAGGCTGTAACAGCCCAGGTAAAAATTTCATTTTTACCGGGACTGTTTAAGTTAATGTACAGTAATTTACCATTGATTTTTAATCTTGGGTAATTAAATTATGGTAAATTGAGTATTGGATTCCGAAATCGAGCATGGCCCCACGTTCGGGAATTTTCTGCAGATTTTACGGACCAAAGTTGGGATTTTTCCGGGTCCGGGAATCTTCGGAAAAAGCCGGGTTTATTCTCGAATTATTGGACCAGAAATAAGATAAGTGGGTATACCGGATATTTTCTGGTCCAGGTGGGCCACACTTCACATGCAGCATAGTAACTGCATAATTGAAGTTCAATTATTCAGCCGCCAATTCCTATTCAGCCTGTGACTTATCAATAATTTTGCTGTCTATAAATTATTCTTCAATTCTCCTCCTCTGCCAAAATTTCTTCTGCAACCAACTTAAACAAAAAAAAAAACTCTCCATTCCTGCAAAATCGTTTGAAGCAGGAAAGAAAAGAAAAGGAAAAAAAAAAACAAAACAAAACACACACCCACCCCCGCCACGTCATCACCATCTTCTTCCCCTCCTTCACCGCCGCCGTGAGCCACCTCGCTGCCGCCATCAACCGCCTCTTCTTCTCCTTCCTTCTCCTGCCTTCGCTGCACCGCCGCCAACCCGAGGAGCCGACGACGCCGCCTGCATCGCGAGACCCGACGAGGAGACGAGCCGCCTCCCTCACCTCCCCTCGAGTCGTGCCCCCTCCGCCGGCCTTCCTCGCCCGTTTCCTCGCTCGCGCCGCCGTCAAGAACCACCTACGGTCGCGCCCTCCGCCGCACTCTTACGCACCGACCCGCCTCACCTGGTGCCGTTACGTCGCGCCGCCGCCTGCGTGCCGAGGTGAGCAGCAGACCGTGGACGACCCGGACAGGTCCTTGGGTCGGGTCCTAGGCCGCGTGGGCTCTGGGCCGGATTGTGGTCTGGGCCTGCTGTGGTCTGGATGACCTGGGCCTGGACCAGTAGTTGGGTTAGACTTGGTCATGGGTTATTTAACACAGCCCGACCCAATTTAATTTAAAAAAAAAAGAGGGAAACAGAAAGAAAATGAATTCTGAAAAAAAAATAATAATGAGGAGGAAAATAATTTTGGAGGGAAATTATTATATGGTATATAGCATGTGGAAAGAAAATAATAATTTGGAGAAATAATATTTTGAAAAGTACATACCTAGGGAATAAATTTTGGAAAGGGTATTATCAAGGTAGTAAAATACCGGAATAGTGCCCGGGTATAGGAAAAAGTATAGAAGGGTATTTTGGGCACTTGAGGATAAATGGTGAATGATGATAATAATGGAAAATTAATCCGGGAGAGTAACCGAGCCGGGTTAATATTTAATTTACGGTATACAGTATTAGTATAACATTTGCATACCATCTTATATGTGCATATTATTGATTGATATAGGAGTTGATAACGAGCAATTTGCTGAGGAACCGGACTTGGAACTTGCTGAACAATTCCATAACTGATATCGGCTAAGGTGAGGATGGATAACCCTTGTTATGTTGCCTGTAATACTTTGTGTGCTTTGTTGTTCGATTGAACTGCTGAATTGCTGATTGTTGGTTGAGTATCTGTTGTGGATATAATTGTTGCTTTTGGACTGCGATATTGATTCTGTGGATATTATGCTGAGATTGATGTTGAACTATTGACTGTGGAAATTGTGAAAAAGAAATTGGAATTGAGATTGGAATTGATTTGAGATGTTGATATAATTGTCATGTGGAAAGTAGTGGTACGACCCGATGGTTTGAAAATTAATTTTGGGATGCTATGGTCGGTTTTTGGTTTGGTTGGCCGTCATGCCTGTGGTTAGGGTATACCAAATACCCAGTGGCTCGGATATGCCGAATATCCGCAGTGGCTCAGATATACCGAATATCTGGTTGGCATGACGTCGTCTGAGGTTGGGGTATACCGAATACCCAGTGGCTCGGATATGTCGAATATCCGCGGTGGCTCGGATATGCCGAATATCCGGTTGTTTTGATATGAGGATTGGTTGTTGACCTAGCATCCGGAATTAATTGATTACCAGGTACGACCCTAGCTTGTCCAGTGACGGGGGCCCGGAAGATAAAATTGGTAATAATAATTAAGCATTCGTTTGGCCTTGGTTCAGTTGTTGAGATATGTTGTTGCTTATCTGTGTTTGCTTTTAAGTATTACGGTTGCTTGCATATCACTGTTTATCCTTGGTCGGTGAGCACTTCGGACTCACCCCTCGCCTGCGGGGTTTCATCCCGTAGGATAAGTTGTTTCCGTAGTTCAGGTATGACGTTCGATGGTTGCTGCTTTCTTCTCCACCTGACTCCGGATCCATACCACCGATGCATGTGCATAAGTCTTCCGCTGCTATTCTATTGCTTATATTGTTGTATTGCTGATTTCCTGTGATATGTATATTACTGATACTATCTGTTGCTGCTAAGAGCACTGTGTTGGGTTTGAATAATGGTCCCCGAGTGTGGGTGACAGTTGTATTGATAGTTGTTATTGTATGATATTGCACGCTGTACTGTCTGTTCTATCATTGTGAATAGTTTCGGCACGTGTTTACTGTGTTACGGTAAATACGGGTCGGGGCGCTTCATTACGATACAATTATTTTATACCATACGATCAAGCTAAGCTAATTATTGTCAACAGAACTAATTCTTTTTATTTTACTTAAATGGTTTTAATTAACAAAATTGTTGTTTGGTACATTATTTATGTATTTAATTATCTTCACTATTTTATAAACCTCGATTACTAAATGTATATATTTATTATTACTTTTATCGAGGATAAATACCTTATGAAATATTATTTAGTATTGAATAGACCACGAGTATGGGTCATGAATCAATTTATTTATTAAATATAATTTTCTAAATATAATTTATATAACATATTTATGTATATACATGTTTTCTTGTCATAAGCGACCTAAGGGCCGGGATATCGGCTTGGGCGCTCGGTTTCGGTTTTTGATTTAGATCAAATATACTTGATATAACCGCTGGATTTAATTAATTGCCACCAAGATGGTTGAACTGTTTGGTAATAAGATAATTGTGGAGATAATAAAATGAACAGATAAGCCGTCTAAATACTATTAAACCGGCATCATGCATAATCTTCTTGTCGGTGCATTATAAGTGATTGTGTTGCTATGTGTATACATATAGGGTATCAAGGTTGACCGGATAGCAGATTCAGAGACACATCAGGTGAGGATGGATAACCCTTGATATGTGCCCGTAGTACTGTGTATGATTTGTTGTTTGATTGAACTGCTGGTATGACTATTGTTGGCTGTTTGACTGCTATGGTATTGTTGCTGTTGTTGGTTAGCTGTGTTATTGGTTTGTGAAATCTGTGCTGGGATTTATGTTGAACTGTTATTTGTGAATAATTAGTGATACGAGATTGTAGATTGGTTGAGTCTGTGGAATAATTTGGAATAACAGAAAATGGATAGTTGATGATAGAGTAATGGTATTGGAATTGAATTTGAGATGATGATATAATTGTCACGTGGAAAGTAGTGGTACGACTAGATGGTTAGAGACCAGTTCTGTGGTGTCATGGTCGGTTTGGTTGGTTGTTGGGGATGTTGATCCCGGATGAGATTGGTATTGGGATGTTGATCCCGGATGAGATTGTTATTGGGATTTTGATCCCGGATTGGTTGTTATTGGGATGTTGATCCCGGATTGTGTTTTGGCCTGGAATCCGGAATTAGTTAATAACCAGGTACGACCCTAGCTTATCATGTGACAAGGGCCCTAATAATAAAATTGGATAGTCAGTCGCCGATTGTCAGTGAGTTTAGAGGACTAGCGTAACGGTGTGATGTCAGTTGTATAGTAAGGTCTGGTATGTTGTCTGATTCCGATGCTATGTTGTGCTTACTGCACCTCTATTGTACTGTGTTGGCTTTGGTGTATATACGGTTGCTTGTATACTGCGATTTATTTGTTTATCGGTGAGACAGTGGTTGGTCTCACCCCTCACACAGTCTTTGCAGGTTAGGTTTGGATTGCATTTCGGCTGCTGCAGTGTACCCTCGGGCAGGACTCGGATCCATTAGTTGCATCGGGCTTGCATTTGTTGACTTTGAGTTTATAATCGCCTCCACTGTGCTAATGTTGTTGATGTACCCGTGGTCGGGTAATATGATATTATCATTGGGCCGTTGGGCCGGATTTTCTGTTGAATATACTATTTGTGCCACGTGTCGGCACTGTTGTCCAGTAATTACTGTATGATGGGTAAATTTAAGTCGGGGTGTTTCATGTACAGTACTTGGATGATCCGAGCTGGAATTAACTTATACAATAAAAGGAAGAGGCACACAAGAGAGGTATGGTTAGGCAACTCTCTCTGTGTCTTATTGAAGTGTTGCAAAATACAGGCATTTCCTTGTTTTAGTCGTTTGCTTTTGATCAATGACTGCATTGCGTCATTATTGTTTCTTCGTTCAGGATAGTTTTCTTGTCCATTTGGTGGCCGTCCTTTTCCAACTTCTGCATGGGAATGTGGAGGCTGAACGTCATAATGTTAGAAGGTACAGCGACCTCACTTTTTTCTTCCTCCAGAGTCACAGTTTGTTGGTCAGGTGCAAGCTATGTTGTTTACCTTGGTCAGATTGATTGATTGTGTTTCCTGACTGCGATGCCGGGTGTAGTGGATACGTCGCCGCTTCTCCTCCTCCGTCTTCATCAACCATCGTTTTACCAAAACCCACCCAATTACAAGAACCCACCAAGCCAGACAACAAGGAGCCCCCTCCTCCTCCGAGTTCGCCGATCCCCTCCAAATCCTTCACACCTATGACGAAGTTCTCCATGGCTTCTCCGTGCTCTTGTCTCCCGATCGCCGCCGCTAGCTCCATACCACCTGCTCCCCGCAGTCCCTCGGCCTCCGGAAGCAGCACGGCCTCTGGCCCGACTCCGATTATGGATCGAAGTCATCGTGGGGCCCTTAACACAGGGATATGGCCCGAGCACCGCAGCTTCTTTGACGTCAACCTCGGCCCCGTCCTGGTGAGGTGGAAGGGCACGTGTGAGAGCGGGCAGCAATTCAGTTACAAAAAAATGTAACACGAAACTGATCGACGACGTTTCTTTTATAAAAGGACATGGAGTAGTAACCTGTCAACGAGGGAGATCAGGCGGCGGCGTGATGTGGCTTGATGGTTTTCAAAGGAGAAGAATGAAGGGAGAGGGGTTGAGTGGGAGGGAGAATGGAAGAGGCGGTGATTTGTGGTTCAACGGAAGAGAGGGTGGAGGATAGAGTGCGAGAGTGAGGAAGAAGAAAATGCAAATTAAAAAAAAAAATTGTCTGTCACTACTGTTTTTAATTTTCGGAATCTTATTTAATTCCACACCCTTCTTTAATTTTCCTTAAAAATAAATCTGACATGGTATTGTGTCTATGTAAGGAAATAATTTTTTATTAAAAATTAGGGGGGCCCACCCTCGAAACCGGTTGTAGTAAGTAAATGGTCTGCTTTAGTCGGTTCACCAAAAGTTAAGGGACATGAATCACCCAATAATTTATTTAGGGACAAGAGTGATGAAAAAAATAAAATTTAAGAACATTTTCATGCATTGGCCCCTGAATTGACCCCTGAATTTGATACTTCATTGAGACAAGGAAGAATGGACCAATGTGAATTATGTAAAAAAAAAAAAATGCTTCAAGCGGTTTAGATCAAAATTATATATTTGGTGTTTTAGTATTAATTTTTTTAACAGAAATCAGTCTTCCTTTCTTATTTTGCAACAATATTTTTTATGGGAAAAAAAAAACTTTCGTACAATTGGCATGTAACCATCACTAATTACAAATGTCCACTCCACCGTCATGAAAACTAATTCTAATTATATGTTGCCATGTCCATGGCGCTGCTCATTTTCTTGGCACTTTTCACTATGACGAATAAATTTTCTCAGATTTCGATAAGAAATAAAAATTATCAGAGCTCATATCCGTTACAACAATTTGTAATAGATGATTGATGAAGAATGTGTATTCAGTACTTGTAGATAATTTACCAGCAAGAGTAAAATTTCAATATGGACAAATTAATTGGAAGGCAAAAGAAACTTACTAATTTGGGCCAACACTTATCGACGTAGAATTTCTTAATTCGATGTAAATATTTCCTCGAACAATACGACAATTGTCTCTGACTGCTATCACATTTAAAATTTTATTATCGATGTGTAGTAAATTTGGACACCATTTCAATTTTTTCACCTCACTTTTGAATTTTCTAAAACGACAAAGTAACAAATAGGGCTGACAATTACTTCCTATCTCGAGCCATCAAATCTCAACGATATCCATAACTCATGACATTTTGTGTTTTTCATAATTAAAGAAAAACCCACGAAAGCAATGATAAGCTAGCCAGTGTGAAATACTATAATAGCTATTTCCTTTTCTCTCTCTCTTTTTTTTTTACATTTAATATTCTCCCATAGACAGGATACAATAATCCAGTTTATCTAAAAAAATAGTAGACATAGACAGTAGACACACCCGCCTCCACGAGAGACACAGCCAGGACCAAAAAAGAAAAATTATATAGGAAAAGAGACATTTTATCCCAAAAAATCAAATCTTCACATCTTTGTAGGCCCAGCTGGGTTGCTTGGGTGATTGGTGCTGCTGGCGACGGGCCCAGATGGGTCGGCGATGGGCCCAGATGGGTTGTTTGGGGGGTTGGCGTTGCTGATATGAGTATTGGGCCCGCTTTCTGGGTTCATTCCCAGAGTGTTCTTCACTGCCTCAGCTGCGCCCTGGGCCATGCTCTTCACTTGCTCCCCAGTCTGCAAGTATGCAAATATTGAAGAGAGAGAGACATATAAATTAAAAAAATGTTTATATTGTTAAATAAATAGCCTTCAATTAAGATAATAAAAGAAAAACTATGAGATTGACATGCCTGATTTATAGCCCATTTGTATCATCTGTAAATGAATTCAATCTTATTTGTAGCTTAGCAGACTATGAATTATATTTATGTCACATGATGGACAGAATCATAAATTAATTAGAGGTGAAAAATTACAATGTATGTAACAATCACGGTAATTAGAAACTAAATTAAGGTTATATAATTCCATGTTTTTTTTTTTGGTTGTGAAATGTGTTTGCGGTATTATTAATAATGAAACATGGCCTGTGTATTAGACACACCTGTTGAAGAAAGTTGGACGCCTGGGTTGTGTAGGATTCGTTTTGGTTAGAACCTTGAGATTCCTGGTTCAAGAGTACTTCATCCTTCTTAAACTGTAAAGACAATTTTAAAAAATTGTTTAAGGGTTGTGTTCATTTTACCACCTGGAAATTGTAATTTCTGATACTTGGGAAATATTAATGACAACAAAATTATATAAGTTCCTTAGTTGAGAGGATGTTACTCACCTGAGCTTGACCAACAATTTCTCCAGCTTTGCTACTGATCTCTTGTTGGGTTGCCATTTTTTTTTCTGCTTGTTTCTTAATTCCTGGTTCTCCTTGTTTATTAATTAAGGAAGGAATGAGAGTCCAAATAAGAATGGAGGTTTCGGCTTTAATTTTATAGCTAAAAAGTGCAGGCTTGGAATACTAAGTGGTGCTTTTTGATTAATGCATGGCATGGCACGTAATAAGGAGAAATATAGGAAGAGAATATTTCAAAGGAGTTACTTGGTCAAGACTCGAGGGGGAAAACTTTTGGCAATTAAAAGTGTTATTAAACCCGGACCGGGGTTGAACCGGTCGGGTCTCCGGGTCGTAGTTTTCCCAAATAAATACTGAGCAAACTGCGGTTCAACCAGAAATTAACAAAGAAACGAATAATCCAGAGACCCAACCGGGTCGCGTTTATCCGGATTCGACCGTCCGGGCCGGTCCAGGTTTGATAACACTGACTTCGGACAAAGCACTGAAGCAGTGCACACGAATCACTTGATCAATTAAGTTTCACCACCATGTAATTGCACAATACTCCAAATTTTACATGATTAGATACAACCATACCTTTTCTTATATCAAAAAAAAAAAAAGATACAACCATACCTTGATTAGTTTATGAATAATTAATTATTCTACAAAAAAAAAAGAAAAATGAATTATATATCATATGTCCTATTGTCCCACATATGAACAGCGCTTGTTGATGTTCTTTCGGATTGCCATTTTACTTCTGGGCTTAACCTTATTTGGGCTTAAAATCCATATATTTGAGGCCCATATATGTGGAAAGAATCCCAAAGCCCAAACAATTGTCCCTCCGTTGAAGACGTCGCGTAAAAGGGGTTTCTTCCATGGACCGGCATGTGTTGGCAACACGAAAACGAATAATCGTCTCGCGAGAATAGTAGTTGGAAATTCTGGAATCGTATTCGTGGATCACTTTGCAAGGCGACACGTCATTCGAAGTATCGCCGCCGCTATAGCGTACAGAGAGAGAGCAACAAAACCCACAAGATCTTCCTGTCTCTCTGCTCCTCCTCCTCTTCCACAGCCACCAGCTCTTCTTCCACCACACACAGCTTCCCTTTGCTTCCCCTACCGGTAAATTGTTTACAGTCCTTTCCTATATATTTTTTTTATGGGTCTTGAAACCCACCAGCAAAGATTCAGTCTTTTCGATTTTTTTTTTTTGTTGGGTCTTCAAATTCAACAAAGTTCTCGGCTTGTTTACATATAACCCATTTTGAAGTTGTTCTTTCAACTTTTCAACGCTCTCTTTCTGGGTTGGATACCGTTTGGTCTGTTTTCAAGAAAAATCCTAACTTGGAATCTCGCTTTTGCATCGTACAGGTAGCATCATAATGGCGAGGCTCTTGTCCAGCACACTCTTGAAGGGAATTTCGGGTCTCCCGGCGACACGGTCTAGTAGAACTGTAAGGACCCAATAGCTCTCTATTGTTTTTGTTTGACGGCTTGGTGCAATTGATTGAGTAACTTGCTGTTATCCAGTACGTTTGTATTCATTTTTCTCTTGGTTAAATTTGGTGTCGTTTTAGTGACAATGGAAATAATCTCAGTCTGCGTATCTGTACATACTGGCAGTAAATGCTTGTTTTGCTACTCCATGTATATTGAGATTGTAGCAATTAGACCGACCGTACTGGTTCTTTTTAGGTATCTGGATTTATTTACGCGAACAATGGCATGAGATACTCAACTACGGTGCCCAATGATCCCGACACACATCAAGATTTCCTTCCAAGTAATAAGTTTGAGAGTTCTGGAACATCTTTGAACGAAATAGTTGAACAGGTAGCATGTCCTGCTTATCAGTATTATTATATTCGTGGAAGCATTTTGTGATCTTTCTGTGCTTTGTCGGCCCCGATGGGAATGTCTTCCCCTCTAACATTCGCTTTTTACATGTTTTATGTGCTGGTGCAGGATGTCAGGGATAACCCTGTGATGATTTATATGAAAGGCGTTCCTGATTTCCCTCAATGTGGATTCAGTTCACTGGCAGTGCGAGTGCTGAAGCATTACAGTAAGAGTTCACATTTTTGGTGTAGTAACCTGAATGGATAATTCTCAATGCTGTGTAAAAACTAATAAAACTCTGTCACATTGATAAATCTCGTAATACTCTCTCGTTTAATTCTTATAATTGGTAACATAACATTCTCCCACTAAGTAGCTGCTTTTTGTACTTCTATTTGATGTTTCTTGCTTGCCCTCTGTGTGTGTGTGTGTGTGTGTTTTAAAAAAGAAAATTCATTGGAACAGTTGGATGTTTCCCAGTTCCAAGTAGAGCCACCTGTGGCCATGGCTATCTCTTAAAGATATTTGAGTTTCTCTCTTACCTAAACAGAACAATGGTTTAAATCTAGCCTAGCTTCATTTCCCACATAAGAATTCATAGTCATTCCAGTGATCAGTTTTGTTTCTACTAAGATATCATTTACCAAGTAATTTGTGCCAATCATTGCTTAGATTCAGACTTCTTAAGTATTGATACTGGTGCTTGGTCATTAATTGGTAAAATATCTGTTTCTTGCCTCTAACATTAGGTAGCTCCTAGCTTGGTTAATTTGAGTGGCAGATTCATGCGAGCTGTTTTGCTATTCTTACTAATATGTGGTCTGTGCAGATGTTCCTCTGAGTGCTAGAAATATTTTGGAGAATCCTGAGCTTAAAAGTGCTGTCAAAGCATATAGGTAAGTTGTATTTAACGCTGTATCAGGACATGAAAATAGAGTTTTTTTTCTCTCTTATTCTTTTCTCTCTGTTCATTGATGGTTGTGAAGTGGTATCCTAAACGAATTATGAGCTAAACAATCAAAGTAATTGGCTGGTCATGTATAAAAGAGGCACCATTTAGGCTCCAAATATGTACGCATCATTGCTGTGCTCAAATATGACATGCTCAAGATTTTCTGATACCTTTTTTCTGGCCATGAAATTAGTTCATTTGCTCAAGTAATTTACGTAAGGGTCTTATTGTTCTGTCTTGAAGGCCAGTTTTTGCAGATGGCCATCTAGCAGTATCCAATTACTCTATCTTTGTCATGGTAGAATGTGTTTATGCATTCCCCTTCTTATCGTTGCAACAGTTATGGAGCTGTTTATGTGTCTAGGTTTCTTTCTGTTAGGCACCTTATCTGTCATTGTGATTTGAAGGCCTCAAAGCATTTATGGTAGGTCATGGGTTTTCATCTTGTCTAAGTAACACTAGATTTCTTTTTTGATACTTTTTGTAAGAGATGGTAGCATTGCATGGACCAATTATAGTCTCTTCTAAGGACTGCATTGTTTTTGCTTTTGTCCTCCAGAATTTCTTATAAAGTGATATTGCATTGCATGCCAAGTTATTAAAGGCTATATTATTATGCAGCCATTGGCCAACATTTCCTCAGATTTTCATAAAGGGAGAGTTCATTGGCGGTTCAGATATCATTTTGAACATGCACCAGGTTAACCCTCATTCTTAAAAAAATCAATTTTCTCTATTTTTTGTCATTTTCCCTTTTCTTTTGTAAAAAGTTGAGCCTTTATCATAAAAAGCTGAACGATTCAACTTTTCAGTAAGCAATGAACTGATCTATTACTGTGGCCTGTTCTTTTCAGAATGGTGAACTCAAAGAGAAGCTCCAAGATATTTCTGGCAACCAGAAGTCCGAATAATTTTCTCTAGTGTACGGAGTGGATAGATTACTGAGAAGTTTTCTTATATTTTCTTCTTGTGTTGCTGGAAAGGGACTTGATATAATATGTAGAACAGTGAGCTTGTTGAGTTCTGTA
Organism: Turnera subulata; assembly: GCA_028386065.3. Taxonomy (NCBI): domain Eukaryota; kingdom Viridiplantae; phylum Streptophyta; class Magnoliopsida; order Malpighiales; family Passifloraceae; genus Turnera; species Turnera subulata. The sequence goes on along the minus strand of JAKUCV010000456.1, from coordinate 63,519 downwards.
TTTGGTTTGAGGTGTTTATTACCTAATTGATAATAAAGATGGTAGCATACCTCTGCTTGGGTTCCAAAAGTAATGAAAACGAAATCTGAGTTATGTCTTCTTTTTCTTCTTGCTTTCATAGACTCGCTGAGATAAATACCAGACTCTTTTGTCGAATGCTTTTGTGACTGATTCTCTCAGGTTAAACTAGACCTACTCCGTAGCTGTTCTACTCCTTTATTCCCTTTACCCTGCTGATGGAGATTTAACGAATAGTGAAGGTTTTACCAATAGGTTCCGCTTATGAACTGAAACTGAAAATTTAAACAATTGTCATAAGAAGCACTGTCATTGCCCGTTAAAAACACATTATCGTAAGGCTTCCCATCGTCTTCATTTGGGTTTGAAGAGCCTTGTTTTTTCATTCTCAACATCCAGATTATGGATGAACGTAGGGTACATGCTGTGTTAAACAAATTGCGTGAGAAAGATTAACTGGATATATACTAATAAACATTTCATCCACTTTGTTACTCATTTCCGTATACACCAAAATGGAAGAAAGCACCTGAAGTCCTCGCAACGAAGTTCCAAAAACTTGCACCTGTCCTTTAACAACATATAACTGCAGATTACAGAGCATTAATTATCCAAAAGATTACACACCTAAAGACAGACAAAATTTGCTTCCTATAAACTGTCACAATTCTCCCCAAAAAGGAACTGCCATGCGATGTATGTACCACCAAGAGAAATAATCCAAACAACCCCATGGTCCCATTGCACTCTTGAGAAATGTAGAATCAAGTCCAATGACGGTCACTTTTGCATACGAATGTCAGGCAGATGCATATTGGTACAAACCTAGCATTAGTTGAAGGAAGTGGTAGGTTTGTGTCCAAGCCGGTAAACTTAATCCTGCAAATTTATCAAAATGTGAACCAACAACACGGTCTCCATCATTTGTTGGCACTTGCAGAGCATAAATACCGGAGCATATACTCATTGGAAGAACAAGTATCGGCCAAATCTTCATGAACTCTGGTAATTGCCTTCTGCAAAGATTTTAAAGCAGGAAGAAGATTTCTTGAATTCTGATGAATTGTGTTTCCGTGAACTTTGCAGAGCTCCTGTTACAAAGACCAATCAAAATCCATGAATGTGATATGAAAAACAGATCAGCTCTGTAACTACAATGTTGAAGATTCATATAGATCCAGTACCTGACACCATCGGAGCATAAACTCCAGGTGCGGACAGCTCTCTAAAAGATCACCAAAAACCTCTATTAACCTCTGCAGGTATCTATGAGGGATCGATGCAGCAACAGCCGGAATATCTACTGGACCGACAGAGAAAATGCATTTCTTTATCAAAGAATCCTCATTCAAGCGAAGACTGAGTATTAAGGCTCTGTTTAGTTGATCTTCTTTTAACGCTTCATCAACCGCCTGTGAAAAAATGCTACCACTTAATTGAAATAAAATAGACATAGGAAAACGCCTCTACAAATAAATGAAGAGAACTGCCCTATTTCCAACTAAAGAACCTGGTTTAAATTTTGTTGGTAAAAGCTTACAAAAGAAAAAAAAAAAATGAGTGAAAATAAACAGAAAATTTAAAACATGCATATGTTGAGGGGATAAGAGGAAAAAAAAAAAAACCTCCGGTGTAACATCTATGTCAAGATCAGAGGGATCAAAGATGAAGGAGTCATCAATTGAATAGAGTAGAACTCCCTCAGTTGTCGCTGCAGCAAAGCTACGACCAGTGGGTGCAATTCTCAGGGATTTTGTTCGAATGATAGGCCTCCCACGATTGGGCATGGATCCTGGCAACTCGTACCCCAATTTTGCTCGAGTCTGCCTATCAACTCCATCTTCTATATCTGAGTCGTCATCATCAATTAAATCAATAGGCCCAGCATCTGTCATTCTCTTTGAGTTTAAGAAGTCAAGCACCCCGTCAAGTGAGAGATTATGGGTTATTTGAAAGCGGCGCAACAGAACCTGTTTTTATAACATGAATTCAATCAGCCTTCCACATCATTCATCTAAAGTATACCATGCTAAACAAATCTAAGACACAATGTCTGTTTAATCAAGAGGGGCAGTTAGTGATCATTCTAGTCTTAGACACAAACACACTGCAGGTTTTCATGTAACATTGATAAGTTTCTAAAGAACTCGAAGCCATTATTAAAAATTTAGCGAAAATAAGGTGCAGAACATCATATACACAAACCTGATCAGCAACATCGTACATGCACAAGTATTTGCTGTTTCCACCAGCTAATATATAGCTTCCATCAGCAGAATAACACAAGGTCGTGAAGCATTTTCCCGCAGTTGAATTTGCTGCTGATCTGCGATCGGTCATAAGACGTCCTCCAGCAATATCCCTGCGGCCCTCAATGGTGCACACTAATACACCATCAATTGGATCCCAGAAATGAATCTGTCCGTCTAATGTGCTGCAAGCTAATTGTTTTCCATCTGGACGATAAACAACTGTAAGAACATCATGTGTGTGAGTAAATGTTTCTGTGGCACCTTTTCCTTCAAAAACATTCCACAAGCGCACAGTTTTATCCCAGGATGACGATGCTAAGACTGCCTGCATGTTAAACAACATTAGAAGTTCTTTTTTAGTCAGTAGGTAAGGCTGACAAACCCAGAGATAAAAAATGTACCAAATGACTAACTGAACAGTTAATTTAAGTAAACAATTTTAGAGAGGAATAAGAGGCAAGAGTAACAAAAACAATTTAAAAGGGAGATCAATATATCTCACATTTGTAGGAGAAAATGTCAACCCATGCACAGGGCCTTCATGAGCGCTGAGCTGGTCCAATAATCGGCCAGTCTTCATTGACCATACAAATATCTATAACAAGTAAAAGTGATAAATGATCAGCAGGAATAGTCAAAAAGCCAGATCACTGACAAAATCAATCAGTAACATGAAAGAACAAGTACCTCAAATGAGTCTAGAGTTCCTGCACAAATTACTTCACCACTTTGGTCCGCTGCCAAAGAGACGAACTGTCTTGAAGAAGGGGCGGTGAATGTCCTAAAGTTCCGATAGCGAAACAAGTCCCATGCACGAACAGTTCCATCCAGAGAAGCACTCAAGAGACAATGATTATTAGCCATAAAATGGAGAGCAGTGACAGCATTAGTATGCTCTGAGAAAGTGACAAAGCAAAACCCTGATGAAACAGTCCACACCTGCAACAGGCAAGTACCTCTTACTTTAAGATGGCACACTAGGATGAACTAAAGGCGAACTGAAAGACAAACATCCAGAGGGCAATTCAACGATAGCAGAAAAAATAAACTTTTAGACCATGATTATTTCTGAGGATCAACAGTGAAAAACCTTGACGATCATTGGAAGTTACAAAATCAGTTTTCTCCTAAGCTGAAGCACAAGTTAGGTTCTCCCTAAAAGCAGTGTCATCAAATGAAAATTTGCAAGCATAATTCCATCTGACACCAAAAAAGCTAAAAGAAGGGTAATAAAAGTAAAGTAAAATTTCCTAGAAAGATAAAAAAAAACTCAGAACATCCGCCTTACCTTCACTTTATTATCATCTGCCCCAGTAGCCAATAGCTGCGAATCAGGTGAATAACACAAGCAATTCACATCAAAGTAATGGCCTTGTTGCTTCAGCACGTAACTCTCTGACCGCCACTCCCAGACAAGCAGTTGCCCCAGTTTTGCACAACCAAATGTCAACCAATTCCCAACTTCATTAAACCTTGCAGTAGTAATTTTCTCCCTCGAAATTGACAATAAATGTAGGCAAATGAAATCAGGCATTTGGTACAGCCCAAAAACACCATTAGAAAATCCCACCACTACCATATCAAGCCCTCTATGGTAATCACAAGCTGTCACTTTCGCAGAAGATTGTTTAAACCCATCTTTTCTTAACCTCTCCCATTTCCCCTTGTGCAGAAACCCTTCTCCCTCAGCATCTTTACCATCAAAAACTTTCCTTTTCTTGACACTGTTCTCATTTCCACCATCCACATTTCCCTCTCCCTCTCTCTCGGGTGTCCCTGGAGAAGGAGGAGACGAAGTCTCCATATCATTTCTATCAGTTTCACTATCACTACCAGTGTAACCCCAACTAAGTATAAAACAATCACGCGCAATCGTGTAAACCTTATCAACCTTCTTTGTTTTCTTGTCATACACTATCTCTATGTCCTAAAAACAAATGGGGTTTATTCAAGAACCCATCTTTCAGCTTCTCAACACAAAATAACCGCGCCGTTAAATCCTTGGACCCAACAAGCAAATACTTACTGTCCAAGCTCCAATCCAATGCAGTAACCGTATCTTCACAGTCAGCGAGGGTCCTAACCAACTCGAACGCGAAAACCTCCTTCCTAAACCCCGGCGAGCGCCATATTTGGACCAATTTGCCGGTGCCCACCGCGATATACTCGCCGTCGGGGCTGAATTGGAGGGCGTTCACGGTGTCCTTGAAGGTGATGCGGTGGAGGACGACGCGGCGGGGGACGTTGATGAACTGGCAGCGGCGGTTCTCGTCGACGGTGAGGAGGAAGGTGCCGTCGGGGGAGGCGGCGATGCGGCGGATGTTGGAGGAGGATTGGGTTGGGAGGGTTATGGTCTGGGACTTGAGGAGGTCGGTGATGGAGACGCGGTTACCGACGGGTGAGATTAGCTGGGTGTTTTGGGCGATGACAACGTTGCCTCCTCTGTAGGGAGCTCCCAGGAGGTTGTGGAATCTGTAATTCATGCTTTAAATGTCTTCTCTCTTTCTTTTCTCTTTCCTGAGACCAAAAACAAAACCAAGGAAATAATCAGACAAGCATCTTCCTTGTTGCCTTGAAGTTTTGTTCTTACGTAGATTTTATTCACAGTAGCAGCAGCCAGTGGTGGAAGAAGGCTAATTTAGGGTTTATCGCCAGGGTTTATTAAACGTGATTAAAGTAGCGGGCTATTTTGTTTTTGTGGGCTGGGCTTTTTCTATTTGGGTCAAACGTAGCCCAATTTGACACTTGATAGTTGGATTAAGAGCCTTGATTGAGAGATTAAGGGCTCTTAAGCTGTCTCTATGAACCGACAAACCCCACCGCCATGCCAGATACAATACAAGGTATAAAACCCAAGTTTCGCTGAAAAATTACAATTAACTCAACCATAATCGCCAGCCCTAATTTGTTTGGTAAGTTCTTGATCCTATCTTTTCTCTCGGATTCGATATTTTTAATGTTGTATTATATGGTGTTCTTGCTCTTGATCCTGTTTTCTTTGCTTGGGGTTACATGTTTAATGTTGTCTTGATGGATTTTTTTTTTTTAATTTGTCTTCTATGCAGTCTGTTGCTAATAGAGATTTGAAATCTCAATTGTTTCAGGGATCTCAAAGATTATAATTAAGAACAATAGCAAGTGATAATTGCAAGCAAGGAGTGAAAGTGATAATTATGGAGATGGAAAATTGTTTCCCTTCGAATTTTGTGGACAAGATACTGGCACGGCTACCCAAGAAGTCGATTATGCGATTCAGGTGTGTGTCCAAAGAATGGTCGTCTTACCTTGTTAGCGATGGATTTAACAAGCTAAGGTGTACTTTGAGACCCCCTCAAAGACTCCTCAAGCTAAAATATTCTGGTTTTTCTTACATCAACTGCGAGAATTCGTTTGTTCCTTTTGTCAACGATCGGAGTTTTTTTGCTTCTTTTGTCAACGTTGACGAAGATTCTGATGGTGAAGATTTTTGTGATTTTTTTGATGGTGAAGATTTTTTTGTACCTTCGGTTTCAGTTGAACAAAACATTCGATTCAAGAAACCAAAATTTTTGGTACCTTCAGTTTCAGTTGAACAAAGCTTTCCATTCAAGACACCAAATAGGATTGTTGTGAACCACATTGGTTCATGCGATGGATTAGTTTGTCTACATCTTGATTCTCTAGAACTAGTTTTATGGAATCCATGCACGGGTATCCACAGAGAATTGCCAAAGCTTGACGTTGATGATTATACGGGAGGGACAGCTTGGCTTGACGTTGATGATTATACGGGAGTGACAGCTTTTGGTTTCGGATACGCTGCAGCCTCTTGCGATTACAAAATCTTTATAAGACTGATTCTTCACTCGCAGGAGGAAGTGACTCAAATTTTTTCATTGAAAGCAAATTCTTGGAAGAAGTTAGAAAACCATGGCAAAAAAATGTTTGGCAACGGGCTATTGCTGCATGGAGCACTCCACTGGGATGATAACTGGGATGACTCGAGCGTCGATGACGTCGGAGTTGTTTGCAATCCCAACATTATTGCTTTTGATGTAGAGGGAGAGGAGGCGTATGATGTTCCATCACCACCTCCAGACTTACTCGGCGATATACAGTTTGCTAGGGTAGGAATCATCGGAGATTGCCTTTGTATGTATGGGGGTTGGTATGGTACGACTGCGGCACACTACACTACTCTAGACATTTGGATCATGAAGGAATATTGTGTTCAAGCGTCTTGGGTTCCACTTATCAAAGTAACATTCGATGACATTGGATCCCATGGATATTGTTACGATGCATCTGACATGGTTTTTCGAGAACTCATCAATAATAATGGGCACATGTTGATGCAAGATGGGAGGGCTAGAGTTTTGTTGATTGATACCCAAAGCAAAACTAGAAGCACACCACACTACATGGGCTATATGAGTGCTACCATACCATATACGGATGGTCTTACTTCTCCGTATTATCCATCTAGCGGGAATGACTAGGGACAACTTATAACTCAGTAAAGAAGTATTTTTCTCAGATTTACAATTCCTCTTTGTTTAGTGATGTCTTGCTTGATATATACTATTTGGTGTTGCCACCAAATAAAAAGAAGCTTTGTGGCTCTTTGATTTCAATATTTTCTTCTTTTGTTGTAGAACATGTTCTTGGTGGCTCTTTGATTTCAATATTTTCTTCTTTTGTTGTAGAACATGTTCTTGCCTAAACTAAATTACTAATGTGGTGATGCATTTGGTTTTTCCTCTCCTCAACGAAGTTATAACCACAAATTCAATTATGCTTCTGGTTCAATTATGCTTCTATATATATTTCCATCCATATATTACTTTGTCTCCTGTAATCATTTTGAACATTGCGTGTGTCCTGATTTGTGATTTACTTTGTCTCCTGTAATCATTTTTTCAACCCTTCTTCCTCATATTACTACCTTCTAAGTACTTTTCTTGCAGACAAACCAAAAAAAAGAAAACAAAAGACTACAGAAATTGAATGTTTATTAAAATTGAATACCAAACAACCTGTGTAGTTAAATACAATAGTACAAGTACATTAAGGTTGTGATTCTAAGATATTAAAATAATACTAACAATCAAGTTTCTGTTTGCTTGTCTTCCTCAAGATCTTACTAAAAATTCGAGAAAAAAAAGGAAAGTAAGAATGGACTAAAGAAGCAGCATAGAAACCTCTTCCTAAGTAACACTACTGGCTTATCTTTCTTTCTTTTTTTTTTTTTTTTTGAAATAGAATGAGCACTACAACTACTGGGTTCTACCCAGAACAACTAGAACTCGCTGCACTATGTGCATCCTGCATAATTAAACCCAGGCATCCTGATGGAACTTGTGGGAAGTAATGAACGCCATGAGGGAGCTGAAATGCAGACTTAGCCATCCAGTCAGCACTGGTATTGGCTTCCCGAAAAATGTGATCCAAACGGACCTCTCGCTGATATTGCAACAATTCCCGAACCGCTCTAATGAGGGCAGTGCCGCGCCGAGCCACAGAATCCGTCCCCTGCAGACTTTTGTAAGCCTCTAAACAGTCCAGTTCCACCACAATCTTGCTATAACCGAAATGGAGAGCCATTTGGAGTCCCACATATACACCCAAAAGCTCCGCGTTTAGCACTGAGCAATAACCAATGTTCCTAGAGAAGCCATGGAGCCAAACACCAGTGGTACTACGAAGTACCCCACCAGCCGTGGCCCAACGTCCTTGCAACGATACTGCCCCGTCACAGTTGAGTTTGACCCATCCTGGACTAGGAGCTCTTCTGCGAACCTCCCTTCGATTCACAGGAATATGAGTTGACAATCCCTGCAGCAGTTTATCCTGAAAGGTCCTGACAATAATCCCTGCAGAAACCAAGAATGCATACTTTTGGATCTCCAACAGCCTACTGGCTTATCTTTCAAATTATATATATATATATATACACAATAGATAGAGAGGGGAGAATATATAGCCATGAATGAAATGTAAACCATGTCCTTCCTCATTACCTAACACTGACAACTCCACATCTCCTATTACCTATCGCTTTACTTTTGAAAACCCTCAAAGACATCTCTGATTTCCCAGACTTCCTTTTCCTAAATGTGGGTGCTCTGATACGATGATGAAGCTAATGCCTTCAACTCTTTAATTAATCGTCTCAAGAATCTGCTGCGGGGAAACGAGGCTCTGAATCAAGCTTGTGTGGGATTTCAAAAAGAAAGGAAAAAAAAGCTGAAGAAAAAGTCAGCTGTAAGTTTTGTGCTGAAACTAAAAGCTTGTTCCTTTTTTACTATATAGTATAATTATTTTTAATATTAATAATCATTCAAATAAAAGCTAATAAATAAATTATGTAAATATAAATTATTAAATTAGATTATCATTTTTCAATGTATTTCGACATGATATAGTAATATATTACTATGATTATATTTTAAAATACATTATTATTAATACAAAAATATTTTCAAATTATGGAAAAAATAATAAAATAATTTAATTTATGAAAAAAATTTAAGAAAAATAATAGTGAGCCTCGTATAAATTAAGCAATAGAGAGTTAGGCCGCAACATTACCACGAATTGAGCAAAACAGCTGAAAATATAGAAATAATCCTACATAGTAAGGGTTAATAGCTCATCTAGTCCCTCAGTTTGTCCCTCACTTTGATTTTAGCCCCCAATTATTATATTAATGATTTTGCACAGTAGTTTATCATGGTCTCCAAACCAGTGCACCAATTGCATGATGACAGGTGTCATAATTTTAATGAATGAAAGAAATGAACTAATATATTCTACCATACCCAATCTCTCACCCCATCACTCAAAATTTTGGATTAAAACAAAACAAAACCTTACACATAAAGTCAAAATCCTTAATCAAGCCCAAAAAAATAGTAAATTCAAGACTGACATGTAATTGAATTCCCATTCTAGTTTAGTAAATTCAAGAGTGACATGTAAATGATTTTCCATTCTAGTTTTGAATAGAAGAAACTCCATTTGGAAGTTTTTTTTTTCAGGTCCATATGCAGAATTTGTTAGTGTAATATGCCCAAAAGTCAATCAATGGATGGTTGTTTGTAGTCATGTATATACATTAAGGTTATTCCAATAAATATGATTATGAGATAATCGCTTGCACATATTTATAACCCTAGAATACTTTGCATTCTTAAAATGTCCCTAGTCGATTATTATTATGGATGGGTTGTAATAATAAATTAAGACTAGCGTATGTTGAGAATTATATGAGATATGAATTCTACATACGGGTACAAGTTAGAGAACTTGTGGATTGGACTGACCCACATAAGAATCCTATATGGAACGTTATATAATAGTCATTAGTGGTTCTTATATGTATTGTCCTTAGACCTGAGATCATCAAGGTTCCCAACATATGAGTCGTCTACTTTGATATTATTCCTAGTCATCCGTAACTGGGTGGACTTAAGGGTAATCATTGGGTATATGATATAATGTGTAGTGGGTTTTGTATGATCAAGATGGAATTCGTCCAGTCTATATAATGGGAATATTATCAGTTGGGCCCCTTGATAGAGTTGAACTGTAAATGCATGGCCATGCTCGGATTAAGTGATATAGAGATATCATTTGTATCCGTTTTACACAGTTAACTCGGGGATCAAGAAACCTTAGATTAAACATATACGAGAATGACATATCCATGTCTCGTGTTTGATCTTGATATAATGGGACGAAAGGATATTGACATTTTTCTGAGGCATAATGAATCAGTACTGATCTGGTCACTTGGGTAGCAATGATGTGTTGCTAGACACCGCTCATTGTTTATAATTATGAATGAGAATTTATAATTATTGCCAACGTGATTAGTGCCTACAGGGTCACACGCTTAGAACTGTTGATTCGAGCCAGTGGTTAGACCATGGTTGGACCATGGTTCGACCAGCTAGTGGTTAGACCATGGTTGGATCATGGTTGGACTGGGTCGTTTGGGTTGGTTTGGTTCACTAGTTACCGGAATTATTGAACCTGAATTATTACTCAAAAAGAACGAAATTGATGTGTCATTATTATATATATAGTGATATGTATGATTAAAATGTAGTTAGTGGAAACATGATCATGTAGATGATTGTGACTAAAGTATAGATAATGGAAACTCAATCATACATATTGATATATGATAATATATATATGTGTGATCAGGTTGGCTATTTCTATATGAACTAATGTTGAAGATATATATGTTGATATATATGATTGAGTTAGTGGAGACATGATCATGTTGATGATTGTGACTAAAGTATAGTTAATGGAAAAACACAATCATGCATGAAGAGATGTATGTGTGATTAGGTTGACCATTTCTATATATAAACTAACGTTGATACAGATATGGGATATATGTGAAAGAAAGTGGTTAATGAGAATAAAACACAAAAGAATACACACTTCATTCTTGAGAAAGAAACACATCAAACACTAGTCTCTAGCTCTCGAAAATTCTGCAGCTAGCACTGCGGTTCGGGAGTGCTCGGGTTAGTAATCGTGTGACGATTGCTAGCGGTCATCGACGGTTCGTGTGGATACCGTAGAGGAGTCGGATTTCTGTCCGGTTCTTGCTGATTCAGATCTTCAGTTAGGTGAAAGATCCTAACCGTTTCAGGTATGTTTGTTTTTGTTGTTCGGTTTAGTTGCTTCACATAGATCCTCCATGTGTTTCCAGGTTTCCGCTGTGCATTTGTTGCATTTAGATTGTCTATTTTACATGCCCGGATACTTACAGAATTAATATAAAGTTAAGTAAATAATCAAGCAAAATGGAAAATTATTGCATCTCCATAAATTTGATTTTTAATATCTAAAAGTGTTATATATTTAATAATCAGCGCTTTCTTCACCTCCTCCCCCAACCTGGTATGACATGTGCAATCAACAAGTAGTTTATTAATAGACATAATCGATCTGTTTTCTCAACAATCTCTCCAAAAGAAAAATATGAAAATTTATTCTTTAAATATAATAGATATTAAATATAAAAATTGCATATAATAAGAAAAAAATTGTGAAAATTACTTTGAAAAACTAAGAAATTTTTTAAAAGATGGAGAATAATTTATTTTTAAAATTCTATGAATATTTTTTAGTATTTCAAAAAAAATTAAAATTTTTAAAAACTATTTCATAAATCATTCCAATATTTAATGAATATTTTTAGAATTTCATAGAAATTTTTTTAAAATTTAAAAGTTCCAGAATAATTGATTTCAATATTTTATGAATATTTTTAGTAATTTATTGAAAAGCTATAGGCTAATTCATTCTATAATTTTGCACAACCAAATGTCAACCAATTACCAACAAGGTGTTGGCGCAGTGGTCCAGCATGCTGCGACCCCTTAACTCACACGCCCCGGGTTCGATCCGGAAAAACGTGGAGGTATGAAGAATGCACCTGTTGGGAGTGGTTAAATATGTTGGACCCCGCTCGTGGTCTTAGGCTAAATGCCCGGGAAGCGAGATTGGGTGTCGGGCCACGGATGAGATTAGTTTGGCTTGTCGAGCTGGGACACTCATTAGAATAAAAAAAATTTCAACCAATTCCCAACCTCATTAAACCTGGCAGTAGTGATCTTCTCCCTCGAAATTGATAGTAAATGAAGGCAAATAAAATCAGGCATTTGGTACAGCCCCAAAACACCATTAAAATCAAGCCCCCTGTGGTAATCACAAGCTGTCACTTTCGCAGAAGATTGCTTAAACCCATCTTTTCTTTACCTCTCCCATTTCCCCTCGTGCAAATACCCTTCTCCCTCAGCATCTTTAAGTCCTAGAAACAACCTTGTTCGTTTTCTTGTCATAACCGACGAAAAAAAAACCAACCACACTATCTCTATATCCTAGATACAGATGGGGTTTATTCGAAAACCCATCTTTCAGCTTCTCAACACAAAAAAACCACACCGTTAAATCCTTGGACCCAACAAGCAAGTATTTACTATCCAAGCTCCAATCCAGTGTAGTAACCATATCTTCACAGTCAGCGAGGGTCCTAACCAACTCGAACGCGAAAACGTCCTTCCTAAACCCCGGCTAGCGCCAGATTTGGACCAATTTGCCAGTGCCTACCGCGATATACTCCCTGTCAGGGCTGAATTGGAGGGCGTTCACGGTGTCCTTAAAGGTGATGCGGTGGAGGACGACACGGCGGGGGACGTTGATGAACTGGCAGTGGCGGTTCTCGTCGACGGTGAGGAGGAAGGTGCCGTCAGGGGAGGCGGTGATGAGGCGGATGTTGGAGGAGGTTTATCAAATTTGATTTCAAGTTGGGGGTTTTTTTTTGGGCTGGGTTTCGTTTATTTGGGTCAAGCGTAGCCCAATTGGACACTTGATGGTTGGATTAAGAGCCTTGAGAGATTAGGGGCTCTTAAGCTCTCTATATGAACCGACAAACCCCACCGCCATGCCAGATACAATGCAAGGTATAAAACCTAAGTTTCGCTGAAAAAATTACAATTAACTCAACCATAATCGCCAGCCCTAATTTGTTTGGTAAGTTCTTGACCTATTTCTTCTCTTCGGATTCGATGATTTAATGTTGTACTATATGGTGGTCTTTCTCTTGATCCTATTTTCTTTGCTTGGGGTTACATGTTTAATGTTGTCATTATTAACAGATAGATGTAAAGAGTAGTGTTTATCATTGGTCATGTTAATCACTATCCTATGTATCGTAATCAGCTTAGCTGTATACATGATGATAGCTCTTATCCTCATGAGTTAGAAGTATAGTGAACTACTCACTCTCTGTATATTTATACGTAACCTCATGCCTAGCAATATACACAATAGAATATTCTACCATTCTATACTTTCAACTTGGTAGCGGAGCGATTATACCTAGTTGTTGTTTTATTTTTCTTTTCCTAGGGTTTCATTCATGGCCGCGCAGCCTCCTCCCCTACACTCCCCAACGCTCATCATTATGTTTCTATTAAGCTTGCTCCTACTAATTACCTTCTCTGGTGTGCACAAGTGAAGGCATTTGTTTCAGGTCAAGGGCTTTGGGGTTATGTCAATGGCACGACTGCGTGCCCTGCTGCCACTATCGAGGGCGACAAACCCAATCCGGCCTATGCATCTTGGGTGCAGCAAGATCAGCTCCTCGTGAGCACTCTCTATTCCTCAATGACCGAAGCTGTCATGCCTATGATCATGGACCTCCCCACGTCCAAGGCGATCTGGGATTCCTTAGCAACCTCTTTTGCCTCACCCTGTTAGACGAGGATCATGGAGCTGCACTTAGTGCTGCAGCGTCTTGTTCAAAAAGAATAGTCGGTCTCTGACTATTTGTATCGTGCAAAGAGGATTTCTGATGACCTTACTGCTACCGGTCGACCTCTATCCACTATGGACTTCAATTTCTATATTTTCCGTGGTCTTCGCTCTGAGTTCAAGGATATTGTTACTACCTTGAATGCCCGACCAGAGCCTGTATGTTTTCAGGAGCTTCACAGTCTCCTTCTCAGCCGCGAATTCCTACATGGCGACTCCTTGGCCAAGCTTGAAATCTCCTCTTCTGTTCCGGCACCTGAGAGTCACAATACTCAGGTTGTCTCTGCACCGGAACGCACTGATCCCACAACCAATTATTCTCGTCCTGTTCAGCGTGGACGAGGTCGTGGTGGGCGCTACTCACGCGGCAGGGGTCGTGGTGGACGATCTGGGCAGTCCTCTTCGTCATTCTCTCCGGCGCCTTTGCGCTGCCAACTTTGCAATAGACTGCACCATGCTGCTACCCAGTGCTATCGTCTTCAATCATCCCCAGGCCAGTCTGCTTATTTGATGACCCAAGCACCTCCGACTCCGGCAAACCCATCTTATCACTCTTGGTTCCCAGATAGTGGGGCGACGAATCATGTCACTCCTGACATAACCAGTTTAAGTCATGCTGAAGACTACAAGGGCCCGGACCAGATGCAGGTTGGCAACTAAGCCTGTTCATATTCAAAATGTTTTTTGTGCCCCACATATTACCAAATCATTGCTCTCTGTGAGTCAATTTGCTACGGATAATCATGCTTATTTTGAGTTTTACCCCTCTTATTTTTTGTGCCAAGGATCAGGTTACTAGGAGGGTGCTGCTTTCCGGCCAGAACATTGATGACCTGTATCGAGTCCAATTGTATCCCACATATCCAAACCTATCTGCTCTCCTCACCACTTGTACCACTAGTGAAGTCTGGCATCATCGGTTAGGACATCCGCACTTTGAAGTTCTTCGGCAAGTTCTGTGTCAGAATAATCTCCCTGCTCCTAGGGTTTCCATATCTTGTCAGTCGTGTCCTTTAGGAAAGTCTAGTCGAACACATTTACCATCTAGTGTTCCTAATGTTTATGCACCTTTAGATTTAATCTATGGTGATGTTTGGGGTCCGACACCGGTTTTGTCCACCGAGGGCCATCGTTACTTTCTTATCTTTGTAGATGTTTATTCCCGTTATATTTGGTATTTCCCTTTATTTAATAAAGTTGATGTTCTTACCATTTTCCTGTTGTTTAAACGCACTGTTGAACGACAGTTCAACACCACAATTAAGAGTCTTCAAACAGATTGGGGTGGGGAATTTTGTCCAGTAAGTAAAATTTGCAATGACGCAGGCATTATTCATCGTCTAATTTGCCCACACACTCATGAGCAAAATGGCATGGTGGAAAGACGAAATTGTCATATCGTTGAAACTGGTCTCACTTTACTTGCTCAAGCATCTCTTCCTCAAAAATTTTGGAATTATGCCTTTGAAATGGCTGTGTATCTCATTAATCGTATGCCCACTAAAATTATTTCTCATAAAACCCCACATGAGTTTCTTTTTCGTCAACAACCCAAGTATTCCTTTCTTTGTGTTTTTGGATGCCTTTGCTTCCCATTCTTACGTCCTTATAATCGACACAAGATGGATTTTCAGTCTCAACCCTGTCTTTTTCTTGGGTATAGCACCCAACATCTAGGGTACAAATGCTTGAATCTTACAACCAATCGTCTTTACATAGCTAGGCATGTTCGTTTTATGGAACATATTTTTCCTTTTCATCACCCTAAATTACCATCCACACTGCCCGAGTCAATTCCTTGGTCTAGTTGTCCAATAACTCTTCCTGCAGGTCCATTAATGCCTCCGGCGCCAGTGGCAAATGCCCCTCCACCTGTTCTGCCGCAACTGGACCAATCCGCACCTCCTCTCGTTGCTGCACAACCCCACCAACATAATGACCCTCCTTTACTGAACCCCCAACCTGCTCCAGAACCGGTCCTTCGCACTCATACCATGGCCACTATAACCAACCCCAAACGAAACACCCAACTGCGTGATTATGTCACCTACTCCATTACAACAGTCTCGCCTATCCTTAAAGAACCCTCCACATTTGCAGTTGCTAGTCATCATTCTGAATGGCAGCATGCTATGCATGAAGAAATCCGGGCCCTAACCAAAAACAAGACTTGGTCATTGGTTCCTCGACACCCCAACATGAATGTGGTCGGCTGTAAATGGGTCTACCGAGCGAAACTAAAGGCTGATGGCACCCTTGAGCGATATAAAACTCGCCTCGTCGCCAAGGGTTTTCATCAACTTGAGGGATTGAATTATGAAGACACCTTTAGCCCGGTTGAAAAACCAGTTACCATTCGTGTTGTGTTGTCCATTGCAGTCACTCGTAAGTGGTCTATACTCCAGTTGGATGTTCACAATGCATTTTTGAATGGTATCCTTGCTGAGGATGTTTACATGCAGCAACCGCTTGGGTTTGTTGATGGCACAAAACCAAATCATGTGTGTAAGCTTCATAAATCTCTTTATGGCTTAAAACAAGCCCCTCGGGCTTGGTAGCACGCTTGGCATGTTTCTTGCTTAGCATGGGTTTTCGTACGTCCAGGAATGATGCATCATTGTTTCTTTATAATCCACAACAATGTCAGGTGTTCATATTGATCTATGCTGATGACATCATTGTCACAGGCAGTAATCCTCACATGACTAATTCTCTCATTGCTCGGCTAGGCACTGAATTTTCTCTTCGGGATCTGGGTTGTATTAACTATTTTTTGGGCATTCATGCTACATACACTAGTGCAGGTCTATACCTTTCTCAGCACAAATATGCCCATGATCTCTTGCGCAAGGCTGAAATGCAGGATGCAAAGCCAATTGCGACTCCTTTTTGCACCAAGACAACCCTGTCCAAGACAGACCAACCGGCTCTTGCAGATGCTACGAAGTATAGAAGTCTGGTTGGTGCCTTACAATACCTCACGGTGACTCGACCTGATCTCTCTTTTACAGTCAACAAATTATGTCAATTTATGCATTCCCCGGCTGATGCACATTGGGCTACGCTGAAGCGTGTTTTGCGATATGTTCGTCATACCAGTAGTCATGGATTTTTGCTCAAGCCATGCTCTTCTTTTGCGCTGCAAGTGTTTGCAGATGCCGATTGGGCAGGCTGCCCAGATGACCGGCGATCGACGAGTGGCATTGCAGTGTTTCTTGGGTCCAACTTGGTATCATGGCGAGCACAGAAGCAGAGGACAGTATCCCGGTCATCAACTGAGGCAGAATATAAAGCCTTAGCGGATGCAGCAGCTGAACTCACTTGGGTTACATCTTTGCTGCATGAACTTCATGTTCCTTATCCCTCCACAGCTGTTCTTTGGTGTGATAATATCGGGGCAACTTATCTAGCCGCTAACCTGGTCATGCATGCTCGAACCAAGCATGTGGAAATTGACTACCACTTCGTACGGGAGCAACTAGCAGCAGGCAAATTGCGAGTTCAATTTGGTTCTAGTTCTGATCAGGTGGCAGACATTCTCACAAAACCTCTTATGCGTAATCGGTTTGAGTTTCTCCGAGACAAGCTTCGGGTTGGTCCAGTACCACCCTCATCTTGCGGGGGCGTATTAACAGATAGATGTAAAGAGTAGTGTTTATCATTGGTCATGTTAATCACTATCCTATGTATCGTAATCAGCTTAGCTGCATACATGATGATAGCTCTTATCCTCATGAGTTAGAAGTATAGTGAACTACTCACTCTCTGTATATTTATACGTAACCTCATGCCTAGCAATATACACAATAGAATATTCTACCATTCTATACTTTCAACTGTCTTGATGAATTTTTTTTTTTAATTTGTCTTCTATGCAATCCGTTGCTAATAGAGATTTGAAAACTCAATCGTTTCAGGGCTCTCAAAGATTATAATTAAGACCAATAACAAGTGATATTCGCAAGCAAGGAGTGAAAGTGATAATTATGGAGATGGGAATTTGTTTCCCTTCAGATTTTGTGGACGAGATACTGGCACGGTTACCCAACAAGTCGATTATGCGATTCAGGTGTGTGTCCAAAGAATCTTACCTTGTTAGCGATGAATTTTACAAGCTAAGGTGCATTTTGAGACCCTCCCAAAGACTCCTCAGGCTAACATATTCCGGTTTTTCTTATATCAACTATGAGAATTCTTTTTTTCGTCCTGTCAATGATGAAGATTTTGGTTTAGATTTTTTGGTACCTTCCACTGAACTGAACTTTCCATTCAAGGAACCAAATACCTCTGCGGACTTCATTGGTTCATGCGATGGATTAGTTTGTCTAAATCTTGGCTGTGACCATATTGGTCGTTCCTCAAACCTAGAACTAGTTTTATGGAATCCATGCACGGGTATCCACAGAGAAATGCCAAAGCTTGATGTTGATGATTATAGGAGAGCGACAGCTTTTGGTTTCGGTCACGCTCCAGCCTCTTACGATTACAAAATCTTCATAAGAGTGATTCTTCACTCGCGGGAGGAAGTGACTCAAATTTTTTCATTGAAAGCAAATTCTTGGAAGAAGGTAGAAAACCATGGCAAAAAATTGAGTGGCAACGGGCTCTTCCTGAATGGAGCAGTCCACTGGGACGCCAACGACACAAATAAATGCAATCCCAACATTACTGCTTTTGATTTAGAGAAAGAGGAGGCGTATGATGTTCCCTCACCACCTCCAGACTTACTTGGCGATATTGACTACGTTGGGGTAGGAATTATTGGAGATTGCCTTTGTATGTATGGGGGTTGGCATGATATCGGTACCATGTGCGCGCCAGAGCATACTGCGCTAAAGATTTGGATCATGATGGAATATTGTGTTCAAACGTCATGGGTTCCACTGATCAAAGTAGTATTCGATGACTACGGATTCAATAGACATTGTTACAATGCATCTGACATGGTTCGACAATTCATCGATAATCATGGGTACATGTTGATGCAAGATAGGACTGACGTTTTGTTGATCGATACCCAAAGCAATGCTAAAAGGCCACCAGAGTTGATTGATACCCAAAGCACAACTAAAAGCCCACCACGCTATATGGGCTATGTGTCTGGCTATGGGGGTGCTAGCATACCATATACAGATGGTCTTACTTCTCCGTATTATCCATCTAGACTGATTATTTAGGGACAACTTATAACTCGAATAAAGAAGTATTTTTCTCAAGTTTACAATTCCTCTTTGTTTCGTGATGTCTTGTTTAATATATATAAAGTGGGGTTGCCACCAAAAAATTAAACTTGTGGCTCTTTGATTTCAATATTTTCTTCTATTGTTGTAGAACATGTTCTTGCCTAAACTAAATTACTAATGTGGTGTGATGCATTTGGTTTCTCCTCTCCTCAACGAAGTTATAACCACAAATTCAATTATGCCTCAAGGATCTTATTGATAAGAGTGACATTCTAATTACTTGTTTTCTTCAATTATATATATATATATATATATTAGTTCTTTTTAACAGTGTTTTCTTCAATATTATATATATATATATATTAGTTTTTTTTAGAGCCATATATTACTTAGTTTCTCATTCAGATTTTAGAATCTAGGTAAAGTTTCTAATTTTCTCAGACTTTACCAAACCAACTGCTGTAAACACATCAATTAAATATGCTTAACTGTGCATTGTGAAATGATTTTTTTATTATATCACTTAGTTTCTGATTCAGACCACATCAACTGCTTTACACATCAATTAAATACGCTTAACTTTGTATCGTGAAAGAAAATTTTTTAGGAAAGAAGGGAAAGCAATGCCTGTTTGTAAGCCTTGATAACAGAGAACTCGAGCTATAGAGAGCGGGCCGCACATTACCTCAATTATGAAAGCTAATCTTACTACGGTAGGTATTTGTTATCTTCTAATAATAAAAAAATAAAAAATATTATTTGTTTCTTTTTATCTGAAATATTAATAATATTAATAAAATAAATATTATAGAAATTTTAAAAATTAATTTATGCATAAAACAAAGTGAGAGAAATTTTTAAAAAACATATTTTATTAGAATATGGAGAAATCGATTAATATTAACCCTATATTAAAATAATTGAAGAAACCAGCACGGGTATATAAGGAATGGCTTGTACAAAATAATTAGAAAATTTTAAAATCTATATTAAGCAGGAAAATATCGAAAAAAGTAGAATATTTAAAAAATATTACATCATCCGAAGCATTAAAAAAGAATAAATGTGAGAATATAAAAAGAAAAGTTACTATGAAGTAAAAATATATCACGGTTTTAGAAATATGATAAATAATTGAAGTTTTTTAAGCCTAAAAATATTAAAATTCATTATGTAAGAAAAAAATTATACGATAACCACATTATAATATTTGTTATTAAGGTAACTATGTAACAGCCCGGGTAAAAATTTTGAATTTTTACCGGACTGTAAAAGTCTATTTACCGTGATTTACTGTTGAATTAATCTTGGGTAATTAATTCAAGGTAAATCGGGAGTCGTTTTTCGAAACCGAGGGTTTTCCCGCGCTCGTGATTTTCCCGTGGATTTTTCGGAACTAAGTTGGTATTTTTCGGGTTTCGGAATTTCTCGGAAAATCACACCGGAAAATAACT